>CAKOAT010571820.1:87083-103176 GCA_932364175.1 Eruca vesicaria subsp. sativa
TATTGTACATGATGGGTTGAATTGTTTGTAATGACGTGCTTTTGGACCCTTTCAATATAAAACGTTGACATAGTGAATTAAAAAAAAAACAAACTCAACCATAAATTGCGTACTGATAAATAATAAGTATATATATGCTCGCACCATCCGAACAAAATACAATATATAAAAGGAGAAAAATAAATTTGATAAAAAAAAAAGGAGAAAAATAAATGAACATGTTAAATGATCAATATTGCCAAAATAAAATCAGAATATTGCCCTATTCAATTTATCTCAGCAAATATATAATAAAATTTATTCTACCTAACTTAATATAATATATAAATTTTAAATAACAAGTGTTAAAACGGAAAAACATAACGAAAACAAATTTTGGCGCGAATTAGACCAAGTATAATTTTTTTTAAAAAAAATCCATTTAGTATTGGGGTTTTATGATTCCTAAATAATTTCAATTTTTTTTGTTATAGTGAATAAACAATTTATTTCACATCATTCAAATTATTAATTTAAAAAGCTACTGAATTATATATATATATATATATATATATATATATATATAAGAGAAAATGATTTTTTCCCTGTTGCATAGAATTAACTACATTTAAAAAAAAATTATTATTTTACCATCTAATTCAAAGTAGAACAAATATTGAAAAAAGTAATGCATTTTAATAGTTAAACGTTATATAATTGATGAAAATAATAAAAAATTAGGAAAAAATAGTAGTAAACATTAATATCTTTGAAAATAACTTTTTAACTTTATTTTTATTATTTTACATATTTACTTACCCGCCCTTAGGGCGGGTCCGACCCTAGTTACCTATAAGAAGGCTTTACTAAGATATCATCAGTGTATTTTGAGAGAGATCAAAACTGGAACGAAGAAAAAAAATGCTTTAACATAAATATGTAGCGTTTTATACTCGTAAATGGTTGATATATATGATTTGTTAGATAAAATTTTTTTAGCATATATTCAGAAAGAAATAATTCGTAAAGGCCTATAAAGTAAGTTAGTGTATAGTATTTACCAAATTAATATGTCATGATACTGGAAAAGAAGAGGGGAAACGAGTCAAACGGAGTGAAGGAGGTAATTCTGAATTAGGCCTGAGGATTTCAAGTCTCAGTCCGGTTTATTTCGATTTTCATATTTTTAATTCTAGAAAATAAAATATACAAGATTCGTTTGAGTATTTAGAAAACTTGATTTGGTTTATGTTTGGTTATTTCGGTTTTTAGTTCAGGTAATAAAGATGAAAGCTAACTAATATCCAAAATAATTTTGGGGCTAATTAGGTTTTTGTTTGGTGTTTTTCGGTTAATTCAGATTTAAAGCGCAAATAATTTGGATTTTCAGATAAAATATCAGATTTTCAAGATTTTAGATAAAATACCTGAGCATTCTGATAATTTTAGATATTTCAGATACAAAAATTTGAGTAATTCAGTATAAATAGTATTTTTTTAATAATACATGATTATTTTTAAACTAAACATTATAAGAATCTACAATGCAGTAGAATGTCCTTGCTGACAATCCTTTACTCCGACAACATGTAGGAATGTTATAATTTTATAAACTATATTATAGAGTTTAGATAAACATTTTTTGTTTTCGTTTTGTTTTTGGTTTTTATAGATATAGGATTTACTAGGATAGTTCATAGTATCCAAACCAAAATTAACTTCGTTTTTCGTTTCAGTTTGATTTTTCAGTTCTAGATAAATTTGTCTAGACCTGATGTGAATCATAGAGAAAAATAGATTTATAACAACTTACCAGTATATGTGATAAATTGCAGAAAGATGTGAAAAACCATATGTAAATATCTGAAAAAGTTACCCGGAGAAGTTACGAAACTTGTCTTATTGTTTGCAAAGATTATGTTTGTAAAAATATCAAAATTGGGCTTATACGGTTATGTTTAAACGCTTTTTAGCATGGGTTTAAGCTGTGTTTTGTTTGTGTCTCTTGGGTGTAATCCAAAATGAATGGAGCAATATTACAATTTTAAGTGGAGCAACTAAATAAGTGAAATAAAATTTCATAGGTTCAAGCTGATGGCATATCGATTTGTAAAGACAAAGTTGGAACTTCGGTTCTGGGGGACAATAGATCAAAGCGTGTGTTGTATCTTGGAATGCTTATTAGTAGTACGATATCGTTTTCTGCCTCTATGAGCCTAATTCTCCTCTTCTTCTGCGGGTTTCAACTGAGGTAAGAGATAAATTTGTATGTGCAACTTTGTAGATACATTTTGAATATTAATTTGAAAATTTATGCCAATATGTGATTTGACAAGATATTACCGAACTTACATGAAGTAAACTATATCAATAATATTTTGAGATCAACTTGCTTATCAACTTTTTCCTTTTAAACTTTAAGGTTTTCAGGATTTTTATGGACTTCACAATCTTGTTCAGCAAAATACAGTTCTTGCTATGGAATTTATCTTCAGTGTGATTGTGTGAATTAAATCTACACATATTGTTCAATATTCATGTAAATTGAGACTAAGGTAATTCACTTTGATGAAGTGTACCAACTAAGTCAGCCAGTGGTTGACTTAGACATGAAAACTCGTCTGATTGTTTAAAAAAAAGAGTCTTTATTAGATTGGACTTTCATGAATCATAGTTTTAATGGTTTATTCTTAGTGATAACTTTTTGGGGTTAGACAAATTAAAAAAAAAAAATATCAGTTATCTGATGTTACAGTTGTTTACAGGAACCGCGTGATAATGACAATTCTGGCAATGTTCATGGTAGCCGCAGTGCTTTGTATATCTGCAGCATTCTTGTTTGCAGCAGCTTTGGTTCAACCCGACGATCCAATCATCAATTATATGCAAGCAATTTATCTTGGATTTTGGGTTGTGTTTTTAATTTCAATACTCTTAATCCAACTCATTCGGTTCTTGTGTTGGCTTATTTGTTTGATATGTTGTTGTCGTCCACGTCGACGACGATCTCCTCAACGCTTGCTGCCATCGACTCCAACTTCGACCCATTAAAGAAGAGAAGAAAAGTCTTCCTTGTTTAGTGTGGTACGGTTTAAGTTTGATTTTATGGGTTTGTATTGTTTAATTACTACATCGATTGGTTAATTATCAGTATGTCAAGGTTTAAGGTTAATCGTATGGGTTTGTATTGTTTAATTACTACATGGATTGGTTAATAATATTCAATGTGATCATGAAAATAACATCTTGTGATTAGTCTAGTAGCGGTCTAGTTTAAAGCATGAATCATTTTCACCAATCGTTTTCTAAACTGTTCGTATAGTAGTAGTCAAAACTCTAAGATTAAAAAAAGAACGCAGAGTGAAGTGAAAACAACAAAGTAACTGATATTTTATCACCGATAAGAAGGATTTACATAAAATTTGATAAGCGTTTGTTATAAAAGAGATCAAATCCAAACAAAGAAGTATATATTCTAACATATATATGTAACCATGTTTATCTAGAACAATATGCTGGCTGCGAAGATCGTGAGGCCTTATATAACCACAAATATTGAAACTTGATGTCAGCTGCAACTGTTTATACAAAAACCTTTATAGGTAGGGTGCAAATATTATTAGATATTTTTTATTTATTTTGCATGTTATAGATATTGATTTTTATTTGCTTTATTTCAAAAATACTGATATATAAGTGTAAAATATAAAGATATTCGCGGATATTTATGAATATTTTTTATATTTTTTATGTAATATAAATAACTTAGAAAAAAATCGTATATTTTTTTTAAAAAAAAAATTCATAAAATATATAAAAATTAAAATAAGTACTGATAGTACATGTTTGTAAATTTTAAAATTATTTATAAGGAAGACAAAACTTAAGAAATAAGTTATAGATATCATAAATATTTTCTTTTTGTATCGGTTTAATACTTTTATAAATAATAATATGAATATAATTTATTAAAAACATATGTTAGACCAATACAAATTGAATACAAAAAAAAAAGAAAATAATTTATTAAAAATCTACCTTTAATTAAAATATAGAAGTATTTATACATCTGCCGAAGTGGACTAGATAGTTACTTTATAAAATTTTATTATTTTTGATTTGTTTCGTTTTTAATAAATATTAAATTTTATGATTTTTTTTGACCAAATCAAATTTAACAGATAAAATGTCTATCCTTATACAAATAATCGCATGAAAATACATACTGCAGAATTACCCGAGTACAAATGAAAATTCATTAAAAAATTAATAAATTACAATTTCGTCATATAAGGTATCGAACTCGGGCGTAGATACTCGTTTTAAGGAACACTTAAAACCACTCGGCCAAAATAACCCTCCGTTCTTTTGAACGTACAAATCCAACGGTCCAGATTCCATCTCCCTTCTTTCTCGCTTTACATTAATCAAATCGCAGTTCGTCGCTCCCCACTCCTTTCGCCTCCTCCCTCTCTCTCTCTCCTTTAAACCGAATCCAACAAACAAACTCTCCGATCTGAGATTAATCATCAACCAACAATGGCAGTTTCATCGCGCGACGAGTTCGTATACATGGCGAAGCTCTCTGAGCAAGCCGAGAGGTACGAAGAGATGGTCGAATTCATGGAGAAACTCTCCTCCGCCACAGACGGCACCGAACTCACCGTCGAGGAGCGTAACCTCCTCTCCGTCGCCTACAAAAACGTCATCGGCGCCCGCCGCGCCTCCTGGCGCATCATCTCCTCGATCGAGCAGAAGGAAGAGAGCCGCGGCAACGACGACCGCGTCAAGACGATCCGCGACTACAAGGCGAAGATCGAGTCGGAGCTATCGGGGATCTGCGACGGGATCCTCAAGCTCCTCGAGTCCGCGCTCATTCCTTCCGCTGCTTCCGAGGAATCCAAGGTTTTCTACCTTAAGATGAAAGGTGATTACTATAGGTACCTGGCTGAGTTCAAGATTGGTAAGGAGAGAGATGATGCTGCTGATAATACTCTCTCGGCTTATGAATCTGCTCAGGTTTGTGTTCAGATCTGATGTGGATTTAACGGATCTGGTTCTTGATTTGGTTTTAGATTGTTTATCTAGGTTTTTGGATTAGACCTATTCTGATTCTTGATTAGGTTTTAGATTGTAATCTAGGTTTTTGGATTAGATCTACATTAGTTTTCTGATTCTTGATTAGTTATTAGATTGTTTTTTTTTTAACTCTGATTTATTACTCCCTCCGTCTCAGAATAATTGTCATTCTAGACTTAATTTTATGTCACAAATTAAGTGTCGTTTTAGAGTTTCGAGTCAAAATTTATTAGTTTTATATAATATTCTATTTTTCTATTGGTTGAAAAGTGGTTAGGTGTATAGGTAATTGTGTTTTTTTTCTTGAAAATATGTAAAATTAAATGTTTTCTTAATCTGTGTAAAAACTTAGAATGACAACTAAAATGAAACGGAGGGGTTATGATATTGCAATTATGAGAAAAATTACATACACGACAAGCCATACATTTTAGATTTTTAATCTAGGTTTTTGGATTAGATATACATTAGTTTTCTGATTCTTGATTAGGTTTTATATTGTTTTTTTTTAACTCTGATGTATTATGATATTATAATTATGAGAAAATTTACATAGACGATTCGACAACCTTCAATACTACTTGCCTTAGATTTTTAATCTAGGTTTTTGGATTAGACCTATATTAGTTGCAACTGGAATGCATTTTTTTGGAGTAAAAACCTTTTGAATGCTTAATTCATGTGCATTCCAAAAATTGTTCACCAGTTACAAAAGAAAAATGGAAAGGTCATTCCATAACCTTCCATATCATTTCAGAAAAAAAAAAAAAACTTTCATTTGAAAATTCATTCCAAATCAAAAACGTTTTGGAACAAGAGGAATGCTGATTCCATTCCATTAAGTTCCCAAAGCAGTGATTCCTATCATTCCATATATTCCTATTATTTTTCACCAGTTACACCCTTTGATTCTTGATTTGGACTTAGAGGCTATGCCTATGGAGCTGTATAAAAGTTATACCTATTGGATTTTGTATTATGCAGGAAAATGCTAAGGGGCTTGCTCCAACTCACCCAATCCGTCTTGGTTTGGCGTTGAATTTCTCTGTGTTCTATTACGAGATCCTCAATTCTCCTGACCGTGCTTGCAACCTCGCTAAAACGGTAAACCTAATTTTTGATTAGTTTTATCACTAACGTCTTAAGGATGATCAAGAAAGTTAAGTGTTATGATTCAGGCTTTTGATGCTGCCATTGCTGAGTTGGACACACTAGGTGAAGAATCGTACAAGGATAGCACTCTGATCATGCAGCTTCTACGTGATAACCTCACTCTCTGGACATCCGACATGCAGGTTTGTTTTTCCTCTCCCTCTCTTTTAGTCTTTTACACGTTGTAACAGTTGTAGCTTGAATATTTATTTTTTGGTGTGGATCAGGATGAAACTGCAGATGAGATCAAGGAAGCAACACCTCCAAAGCCAACAGAGGAGCAGAAATGATATGAATCTTTTGTTAGGGATTGAAATGAAACCATCTTTCTTCGTTATTATTGTGTCTAATCAAAGAGGTGTGTGTGTCCCCTCTCTTTTCTTTCCGCGTTGAAGTTAAACTCTTCTTTTGTTTTACCTTGTTGGATTGATTTCCATGATCGGAAGCGAATCATGCTCTGTTTGTTTCGCCCGTTTTCAGATCATGAAAGGGTTTTTTTTTCATGTGATTTGGGAAATAAATAACAATTTTTAAGCAGAATTAACTATGTTTATCAAGTCTTCTGTTTATGAAAAGAAAATTATTCTATTTTGGAATCAAATTATAAAAATGACAACACAAAAAGGAGGCATACCATCGCCATTTCGGCCAATGGGCTCTGAGGATTGCTAAACTGAGTCAGTGGCAGATGAGGGAGGTTATTCAGACTTTGCGAGCTTAGAATAGTGCCACCGAGTCTCAGTGCCGTGGCCTTGAATCCAGCTCCCTTGGCACTGTCCATGTTCACGGCACGGCTCTCGTAAATCGGCTTCTGGTTTTTCCCCATTGCCATCTTCTCTTTTATTTATTTTTTTCTTGTGTTTAATCTCATGAAATTACCAGACAGAAATAACAAATGTTTTCTTGTTTACACATGGTGCAATTAATTAGATTCCCAGAACACATTTAGTTTTTTTTTTTTTTTTTAATATGTTGTTTAGGTTTGGCAACCAAATTAAGTTTGTATGTTTATTACTTTCACTTAAGCAAAAAAATGTTTATTACTTTCATTTCGTTTTTATGTTTAAACAAAAAAAACATAAAAGTTAAAATGTTTTTATTTTTTTCTCGTTTTTACGGGTTCAGTTCTTACTGTTTATTACTTTCACTTAAGGGTAAATCTTTTGAACTCAAAGTAAGAACCAAAACTGCGCAAAAGTTAAATTATTTAGAAAGTGTATTATTTTGCGGCAAACCGGGTTAATTCAGACTAAGAACTGAACCCGTAAAATTAATATGGATGTTAAAATTAATTTTGTAAATTCTATTATGTTCAACCCAAATAAGTTTTTGTATCTTTTTTTTTGTAACATATAATTTTTAGTATCTATATATGTTAATTAAGGAAACGTTAGTCCCGAAGCCAGTGTTATCTTTTATAACAATGAAGTCTAAAACAACGCATTATCTAGAAGATTTAGTTGTCCAATTGCAACGATCGATAGATATATACAATATTAATTACTGTTGGTTGACTCTAGAAGGGAATCAATACTCATAAGATATTTGCTCATTTTAACTCTTCTTATTCGACCCTCCACCAGCTCAATATATTTTATCAATTGAATTAGTCTGTCAATGTTTTCATTTTCTTACGATCGGTTTTAAAATACAGACAACAATACAAAGTAAAGTTAGGACGTCATTTATCCTTCTCATGTGGAAGAACCTTTTCCTATTTGTCAAAAGAATAGAGACGTGCTTCAATTATTACTAACTATACTTTATTAGAAATCGACAAAACTACGGGAATCGTTTTACGTGGACAAGTGAGCATCTCTCTATATTGATCTATCATTTCAACTCCATCATTGTTCATCATCACTCATAATCCATCATTCACCCATGGACAAGACATCTTCAGTCTCCATCCACAAAGGAAAACCGATTAGATGCAAAGCAGCATTATGTAGAAAAGCAGGAGAAGCATTGGTCATAGAGGAGATCCAAGTTGATCCACCTCAAGCTTACGAAGTTCGTATTAAGATTTTATGCACTTCTCTCTGTCACACTGATGTTGCTTTCTGGAAATTAGACTGGGTAATTTTACTCTATATTATCTCCTTTAAGTTTCAAAAAAAACTTTACTCTATATATAACCCATATGTTTGCATAGGAAAGTAAACGCCGACAATATTTCATTACCCATTGACTTTTTTTTTCCAGGGACCTCTTGCAAGGTTTCCTAGGATTCTAGGACACGAAGCAGTCGGGTGTGATAAAAAAACAATAATTAATATCACTCTTTATCATTAATTTTAGCATAGCCTAATTACTTTATTTTATTTTTTTAATTTGGGATTTTAATTAACCTAGTGTTGTGGAGAGTATTGGAGAGCATGTGGATGGATTCAAACAAGGGGATGTTGTTTTACCAGTGTTTCACCCTCACTGTGAGGAATGTAAAGATTGCAAATCCCCAAAGAGCAACTGGTGCTCGAGGTATTGCGACGACTTCTTATCAAACACGAGGCGATATGGAATGGCTTCCAGGTTTAAAGATTCCTCCGGTGAAGATATTTACCATTTTTTTTTCGTCTCGAGTTTTTCTGAATACACCGTCGTTGACATCGCACATCTCGTCAAAATCTCCCCTGAGATCCCCGTTGACCAAGCGGCCTTGCTCAGCTGCTGTGTCTCCTCAGGTAAGACTATTTCACATTCGTGTTAGGTTTGATTGTGATATTATAATTTTATCCGAGGTTAAAACATTCACAGAAGTGGAAATTAAGGGTTGGATATATAGATATAAATTATAAAAAGTTAGATAATAGACTGATATATGGTGCGTCACGTGGAAACAGGAGTAGGGGCTGCATGGAAGGTGGCTGACGTAGAGGAAGGTTCAACCGTCGCTATTTTTGGCCTTGGTGGTGTTGGACTTGCGGTACAACTTTTGTATTTTAAAATAATATATTATTTCTATGTAGGAACATATAATCCACAATATGAATTAATGATTAGTACTTAGTAGTTTATTTACGAATCATAGTGTTCAATGATTGAGAAGACCAAGAATTTTTTTTTTTTTAAATGATATGGTTAAAAGGTTGCAGAAGGCGCCAGGCTACGTGGGGTTGCAAAGATCATCGGTGTAGATCTCAATCCCGACAAATTTGAAATAGGTTTGATTGGTCTATATATTTTATGTGGTCATGGCCTTATGTTATATTTTATCATATAAAACATATGTACAACCATTGTTGTTGAGTAGGTAAACGATTTGGTATCACGGACTTCGTCAACCCTGCTTTATGTGGAGAGAAAAAGACTAGCCAAGTTTGTTGATTTACACCTTTTCTATAAAGTTTTCGATTATTTTTTTTTAAGAAATTAATTAACGAATTTTGGTAAATATGGAAAAAGGTGATCAAAGAAATGACCGAAGGAGGAGTTGATTACAGTTTTGAATGCATTGGTTTAACTTCCTCGATGGAAGAGGCTTTCAATAGCACACGCACGGTGCGTTTTTACCGGTTTGATGGTTTCAGTTTGGTTTACCATCGGTCCATGGCTAAACCGAATTCCGTTTTTACTTCGAATCTTTTCAGGGAGCGGGTAAAACAGTAATTTTGGGGATGGAAAAACAAATGTTGCCAATAAGCTTGGGTAGTCATGATCTTCTCAGAGGCAGAACCATATGTGGAACTTTATTTGGTGGTCTGAAACCTAAACTTGATATTCCAATACTCGTGGATTCTTATCTAAAAAAGGTATTATAAAATAAATCTATTTAACCTCTAGTAATTTATTTATATACTAACATTTAGAGTTATTTATTTTCAAACCAGGTTATGCTTGCTTACAATGATTTATGTGATTATTATACTTCATAAACTGCAGGAACTTAATCTAGACGGTTTTATCACACACGAGTTAAGCTTTGAGGAAATTAACAAGGCTTTCGATTTATTGGTGAAGGGAAAAACTATCCGTTGTGTCCTATGGATAGATAAATAACTGTTTTCCAATCATAATTTGAGTTAATTGTTGTTGGGAACAAAAAATTGTATTCAAATTTATCAAATGTAATTTCATCTGTGTGATAATTTGCTTGTATTGCTTAAATATTTGGTTGAAGAGAAACACAATTTGCATCTTCTTTAAAGGTTTAAGGTATAAAGTAAAAAAAGAAGTTTCCAAGATAGTTTACCGAAAGATATAATGGGCCTAAAGAAGATACAGAAAATCCAGGCCCAGTTTATTTAGAAAATAAGACGCTGTCGTTTCGTCTGTACGTAGGAAATAACCAGACCACTCTTGAGTGTTAGTGTTAATCACACCACCTGAAGATCCTCTGTCTCTCCTCTGCTCCAATGACGAAAGCTCTGTCTCTCTCCGAGGTATTATTCTTCATCGAAATTTATATTTTTTTTATTTCCTCATCCGATCCACCGAAGAATCTCATTTGTGTTTCTCTCTATCTCTCTCTTTGTTGATCTGATACAATTCGATTTTTATATGATTATCATTTGAGAACGTGCTGAAATTAGATTTCTTTATCTATTCGTTACATTAAAATGATTGATTTTTACATTAAAAGATTTGATTTTGAACAAAGATTGGATCATAAGTATCGTTTGGTGTAACAAAACAATTTTTGAATTTTTATATGGCAAAGCAATATCATTTGGAGAATGAAGTGAAGAAAGTTAAAGAGATCGTGGCACCACAAGGTGAAGAGACTCCTGATGAGATCACGGTATATAACTCTAGTAGCCGCCTTGCTCTTCTTTCCTTGATTGATTGAGTTGGATCATGTTTTTTTGTGTTTGCAGCTTAAGACAGCTCCTGCTGATTTCCGTTTCCCGACAACAAACCAAACAAGGCATTGTTTCACACGTTACATCGAGTATCACAGGTGGAAATCATCGATTTTCTTCTCTAATTTAAAACTTTAAAGTTCTGGTTTTCTCTCTCTCTCACTATGTCTCTAAGTTTTGTGATTGATTTCAAATCTCTAGATGTGTAGCTGCTAAGGGTGATGATGCTCCAGAATGCGAGAAGTTTGCAAAGTTTTATCGATCTCTTTGCCCCAGCGAATGGGTATATATATATATACTTAGTTTCCTTTGATGATGAAGATTAGTTAAAGAATTATGTTTAGATACAAATAATATTTTACTATCTTGATGATTTACAAGCTGTCATGAAAACTATTCTTCTTGTGTGTGTGTTTGTAGGTTGATAGGTGGAACGAGCAAAGAGAGAATGGAACTTTCCCTGGTCCTCTTTAATAAGACAACTCCTTTGCCTCAAGAAGAATCATTTATCTTTCCTCTTTTGCTTTCTTTGCAGAGTTTCAATAAAATGTGAGAATTCAACAATTTTTTTTATGATTTTTAATTTTATCTAATATATGATCAAGTTTTGAGGATCATCTAGTTCTGATCAATTAATTAGTACCAGATATTCCCTAATGGTTCATACATAATTAGAATTCCAATGTAAAGAAACATTGGAATTATATAGAAGTTTTCATCTCATACTGTTTTGGGCAATACTTCCTTTATTTATTTGGAGATAACAGACGGTTTATTTCAAAGTAATAATCTATATAAAAGAAACCAGCTTGAACATGTAAGAAAATGGTATGTCATTCATTACCAAAAATGTCTGGTTGCCAAAGATTATTTTATCAGTAGTAAACTTATCCCACAAGGCATGTGATACCGGCGATGACCTAAAACTGAAACAAACAAACAAAAAAACACATTTTCACCTGTCCGGAGAGATGGTTTTCCGGTGACCAAGATACCGGCCACTCCCTTCAACAGCTTTCACCATGTTGTCGATAGATGATGGAATATAAACATCGCTTTTGATGGAAACAATGTTAGCCATATTTGAGCTGAGTGGTACATTAAAGGCTTAAGCTCTTCTTTTGTTGCCATTTTTACCTTCTTATATCAAAAATGGTTTTGTATTTTTTTTTTTTTCTTTTGTCAAAATCGTTTTGTCTTTATTGGAACCCATTAGTTAATAATAATCAACCAAAAGCTATGTTTACCCATTTATATGTTTTTTTGTCGTCCCCATTGAAGTTCCAAGAAATAGTGGATGAATAAATTTATAGATACAATAATCAAACAAAAAGATAAAGAGAAAGCTGCAAGATACTGAATCTAAGCTCAAAACACAAAAAGCTGCTGAAGAGAACAGTTATCTTTCTGAAGTGTTTTTTATATATATATAATGAAACTTCTCACATACGAAGTTGATTCATATCTATAGGCTTTACTTTTTACTTTTTCTAATAATACGTAGCTCTACTTTTTGTGCCTTTTAACGCTAAAAGTGAATATTAGGCTTCATGTTCTTTGTATAAAGGTCACCCCTATATAAAATAAATCCTCAGCTTTGAATTGTATAAAGGTCACCCCTATATAAAATAAATCCTCAGCTTTGAATTTATTATTTCGGGCTATTAGATAAATAAAATCTATTCACATTCAAATCTAAAAGTATTAATCACTGAGTGTTATAAAATTTTGATTAAAGGATTCAGAGTTGTACTCACACACTTTCAAAGTTCCAACAAAAGATTTAAAGATGTTTGAAGAAAAGAGACCGATCCATAACCAATAAATACTTGTAATCAACGCTAACATGTCACATAAAGAACAATAAGCAAGTGTATAGTATGATCATTAGAGGCCAATATCACCAACCTGTGGACTTATACACCTTTTTAAAAAAACATCAACCCATGTTTTTACAAATAGATATGACATAGTGTAGAGGCCAAAGACAACTGACTGATTACATGGAGACAAAAATGCAACTTCTAAATACATTTAAGGAAAAAGAAACATCCGAAACTAAAATAATTTAAGCTAAATCATTACGACTCTTCTTGAATCCTTCGTATGATTTGATTCAAAGCTGTTGCAATGTTGTCCACGGTATTCACTTGGCTCCCATCTTCAACCTGAGCAACCCATTTAAATAAAATAAAAATATATATAACGATTCTTGGAAAAGGTTAAAGCTGACAAAATAACGTAAATTTAATAATAAAATTTCTATTTTGTTGATAAACGAGATATGAAAGTCTCCTGAAACAAGTGGTGGCCTCACTTGGTTATCCGTACACATTGCATATACAATCCAGTGACCACTAAACGTCCACACTACAAAGACTAGTATAGAACTCGTGCATATAGACCGACACATATTCGTGTTTGTTTTCTAGGCTGGTCCCTTGATTGTTACATATTCTTACAAACATCCACCATTATGATACTCAATTTATTTTACAATAAATATATTAAAATAAAAATGGAAAATGTATACGTACCTTGACGCTGATGGAGTAGAGAATCGAGTTGTCAAGAGTGGTGACATTGAGATGAAGAAGAGTGAGTCTTAGGCTCTGTATCGAAGCTACGAGCTTAAGAAGCTGCTTTGGCTTCTTCTTCGCCATAATCTTGATGTTCGCGTGGCCTTCCGCCACCGTCACTTCTATCTCCGCCGGTGAAGATGAGCCTTCCGTTATTGATGATGACTTTGTTGAGTATTGAGGGAAAGAGAAGAGATCTGAGAAGGGATCCACTAACGAGCTAGTGCTAGTGTTAGCTTCATGAGTTATGGTAGTGGTCCTATTAGGCTCGATAGATTGTAAGATGTGCTCCAACTCCTTCACGTAATTAATGGCTCCTCCTACTATCGATGCTTGATCTCCCTTTACCACAAGATACCATTCAGAAGAAATCATATATATATAATATAGGTGAGTGGTTCATCAAAGATTGAAAAAAAATCTTTGAATGTTAGATAATTACATTCGAGTTGTATCACGCTATAGTTGCATACAAGTGTAGGGTTGTTGTTTTTTTTGTTAAGAACATCATTAACCAAAAAAAAACATCATAATATTCTCAATCATACTCTTGTTTACTTTTTATGATACATTTTTTTTTTTAATAAAAGAGTTGAATAATATACTGCAAAAAACTACCTTACAAAAAAATCCCTTTTTGGTCAAAAACATACTGCAAAAAGGATGTATACATATAGATGTAGGTATACAAACGCATCCCCCTTGCATAGAAAATGAGTTTTTTTAAACTTTTTTTGTTAAATTTTTAAAATTCATTCTCATACTAGGTCATAAAAATGGGTTTTGTCTTTTTGGTCTGAAGAAACCTCAAAAGATGCAAAAAATAAGTACTATGCCAAGGAAGTAAAACAAGGACACATATTTGAAAAAAACCTATGAAGAATAATTGACCAAATGATATATTGTCATAAGTGTGTGGGTAATTAAAGACTCAGTTACCCTTTGAGCATAAGAGGAAGGCATTAAAGAACGGAGCACGGCTAGGTACTCGTTCATCTGTTTCCGGCGATTTCTCTCGACTGCGATGTGAGTCATTCTCTGGTTCTCGATCTCTTCCACGTTCTTGTTGCTTCTAGTTCTCCTCCTCTTCCTCCTCTGCTGCAGAGGAGGAGGACTCTCCATATCAGTGACAGGAAGACCAAGTTCTTCTTCTAACGAAGGGAGTAAAGGGTACTGATGATAGTCTAGCCTTTGACGATCTTCCTCTTTATTGTTTTCCACAAAGCTCTGCTCTTGACCTAACTTATTAATGTTGTTCTTCGTGTCTTGAGCTACTACTACCACCTCTTCTTGATAGTACAGATCGTGGAACATGAAATCTTTGCAAGTGGAGAGGTAACCGAGTGGATCTTGTGGGTATACAATAGACTCTAAAGGCATTTTTTAGCTAGAAAATGTTGAAAAGATAAACTAAGAAATATGATTAAACCGGGTTGAGTATCAAGAGAGTGAAAGAGAATGAGAGGACACACAATTTTAGACAGAAAGTGTGTGTTATCGCTCTCTTTTTTTATCTTGAGGGGGAAATAAAGGTAAAAGGGTTTAGGGACACTAAAGGAACTAATATTGTAATTAATTATATAAAGATTCGTTTTAAATTGATTTTAGAAAATATTAAACTCTCAGGAATAGTCACCGGCATGGAGGATAATAATAGAGTGAAATAGGGAGTATGGAGATCAAACAGAGTGGTGTTTGTTTATTGTGGCTCTTGGGGTTCGGTCGATGGAGAGAAGCTTTGTGAAGAGTGTTTAGATTTGTAGTTAGCTCATCAGACAATTTTTTATTTTTTTCGCATTCACTCTTTGTATTTTGGTCTAAAATTCGAGAAGAAAAACTTATGTTATCCGTCCAACTTCGTAAACTAGCTCAATTAATCAGGTTGAATCAATGGTTATTATTCCCTCTATTTCTAAAACAAAACGTTTGTATGCTTATTCATATTAAAAAAATTATAAAATTTGTTAAAAAATACTCATTTTCTATGAATAATTATTTCAAATAATTTTTGATTAATATCAGTTCAATAAATAAAACTATTTTTTTAAGTTTACGGTTTGCCCTTATGAAGAAAAAATGTTGAAAATGTATTTTTAAAAACATTTTTTCTAAGAAACTGAGGGATTAATTACATAGGAGATATACATGCATACATACAGTATGCAACTTCGTACGTGTGATAGTAGACCGGTCCACAAGACCAATTATTTTTATCACAACACCAAATTGAGATTCTATTTGCAGGCTTTCGGTCGTCTAGTTATAATCATGTTCGATTTAACTTTTATCGCAAATAATGTATTTCACTAGATTTTGACCCGCGCTTAAGAAGCGCGAGTTTTTTTTTGTTAATCGTAAAGCCAAATATTTCGGAATAAATATTTTGATTGGTTTTGATGGTTTTTTAAATTTGATTGAGTTGATGGTAAAAGGGGTTCGAGATACCTTGTATTTATAAAATGAGAGGGTTGTTGTTCTATTATTTTATTTCAGTCTTGTAAA
>CAKOAT010571820.1:103449-166590 GCA_932364175.1 Eruca vesicaria subsp. sativa
ATAATATCATGAATATTTATTGTTAGAGAAATTTTATAATAGATTATGGAAAGTAATAAATGAGTTTATTTAAATTGTAAAGTATTTATATAGTTAGAGAAATATAAGGAAAGACTAAAAATGTTAGTCTAATGAAAGGGTCCAAACAACTTTTTTAAGTAGATTTGTTTAGACTCCTTCTCTTTTAATAGTATAGATACCTATAAAATTAATGGCTACGTATTTGTTTGTACTTACAAAAATCCAAAATTATATATTTCTATTATCAGATAATAAAAATAAATAACCATAAGAAGATTTATTTTGGCCGGTGGATATCGCATAATGCCAGGTTTAGCAAATTTGTTTATTGATAATACACATTTGTTTAAAATCAAGATGTCCACTTGACATATAAGAAATTGATAGCACAGGTTGTGTATTAAAACCTTTGTTATCAGAAACAAAAATCTATCTATTTTAAATTATGTGGCATCTTTCTATTAAACTTATCTAATCACTTTGAAAATAAATAATAGATACTATAACCAAAATTAATTTTAATATGAATAAAAAGTCGGAGAAAAAAATAGATGTGACTAGAGCTGCGTTTTGTAGTCAAATTGGTCGGACACTTGGGATCTTAAAATCTGAACCAATTTGTCTCCAAACAAAAAATCACAGGTGAACATAAAACTTGAGGACAAAATTTCATGATGATACTACAAACAATCTTATTTGCATGCATTTATAATACATATAAGCTCCAGTAAGTAATCATGTCTCCTTTGAATCTATCCATCTAATTGTAAACTTTTTTTGTCAGCTAATGTTATACATATATCATCAAAACAACTAATCATCTAAATGTCTTATTGATTAACTATCATCTAAAAACATGTTTCGATCATCCTCTGTTTTAGAATAAATTACGCATATTTCAATCAGATTTTTTCATCGTTTCACCATTGTGGTTTGTGGATGAATGATATTTATTTTGTATTGATCATCTAAAAGTATTGGTTTTGTTGTAGGCGTTTAAAGTGAAGTTTGACAAAAAAAAGTGAAGTTCAATTTAGGAAAAAGATAAGAAAAATAAGAGGAGAAGCCATGCGCATACGTCCAGAAGAGTCCATGTGAGTTCACAAGCTTCTCTTTTATTGTTTATCAGGTACTTTCCCAAGAATACAGCTTCCAATTTTCCAATGGGCTTGTTTCATTTTTTCCTTTTTCTTCTTAACCTTTCTTTAATTTTATATTATCAAAATCATTCTGACTAATATTGATTGGTTTTTATTAGTGAACATACTATATATAGATTATTTAGGTAAAATGTCATTTAAGAGATAAACTCTCGAGGAAAATAAGTAAAACTTGTTTGGAAAACGAAAGAAAACATATCTTTGTTAGTTTTTTTTCTAATTTACATAAAAAACCACAACAGTATAAAAAATAGGAAAGAATCGAAGATGGGAGAAACTATCTTCTCCCTCGACTACACCTCTTCTCTCGTCATCTTGGTTAAATGATCGTTTTTCTTTCTTTCACATGTGAAGATATGAAATCTTTAATACTACTTAACTCAAAAAAAATCAAATGAGCATATTGTGTACTATATTAATTAATTAAAGTGGTATACATTCTTGCAGAGACATTAACCAACTTTTTTTAACTTAAAATGATTAAAAAATCTATTAAAAACACAGATCTAATCTTAAATTAGAGGTAAATTACATGGATAGACCTTTTTTCTGATATTTAAATGGAGCGAAAGCAGTAGTTCATATCCATGTAAAATGACTAAAAAATGTGATTTAGTTTTGTATGGTAGATTGAATCAAACATGAAATGTGATGACATTCCAAATCTTTCCTCTTGCCGTATGACCACAAACTCTCAGTCAATACTAACCAACTTGACCGAGTGAGAAATATTTGTAATTTCGTTAACCATAGTTTGTGTATTGTTTCTAAACATTTTGTCCTCAGAACAGTGACTTTTATTTGACCACTCATGTTCTAATAGTACCTTCCACTCAGTTGCGAAATAGCATTTTCGGTGCACAAAAAAAGTTTGTTTGACCACTCTGTTTTTAATCGAGCTCAAATTCGACATTGTATAATCATCATAAAAGTCTGGGGGATTAAACCCAAACAATTTTACCCATAATCTTATTTGGTTTATGGTAACTCAAACGTAAATATCTTTAGCACCAATCTATAGAACCATTACATGAATAAAGTTAAGAAATTCACATAAACTAATTATAAATATTATACTTGTTTTCCACAAAGATATGCATATCAAATAGCCATGTATATTTTATTCTATACCATTTATGTTAATTGTTTTCTTACTGTATCGATTCTAACGTGCTCAAAATTTATATCTAATCTAAATTCTATTAACCCATTATTCTTTCTTTTATCATTTGACTAGACTATCGTTGCTGCTATATAGTTTATCCCCCTATGAGTATTTTAAATTTATGATAGGTGACAACTTATTTCTTAGATGATATTGGCTTTTCTTCATTGTTCAATGTATTTCCGCGATCTTTGGTTTAGCAATATTTTCTTGTCTACGTAATAATTTAAATAGTATATATAGGTTTCTTCAAGAATTATAATCTAGCTACTAAACGAGTAAATTACTTAATTCAATCATCGTTGGTCTCTGTATGACACTATCTTACGTTTCAGAAAACAAGTATCGTTCTATATAACTTGTTGTTTAAAATTTTGATTTAACCCTTGTTATGAAAAAATCTAATTCAAACATTTTTTAAAAAGTAAAGTGATAGAATCTCAAGACTAAAGCGTATAATCAGACATTTTAATTTCGGTGATAAATCTTTATTACAACATTTGTATGTTGAATGAAAGGAGTGTGACATTCATTGTCGTTAAATTGTTTGGTGATATTTTTTTGGCGGTGATATATAACAATTAACTTGACAGTTGACAAAAACAATTATTATTTTTTTTTGCTGAAGGACAGCTATATGTCTTCGATAGAGCTTTGACAAAATACATAAATTTTAATTATAAGATAACGAATTGAAACATTTTAGTTTTCAAACTCTAACTATGACTCTTATGAATTGGTTGTTTTCAAGATCGTTAATGCAAAGAAAAGTAAAGATAATATGCAAAAAAATGACAAAGATATGTAGATGGAATTTGATAGTGACAAAACAAAGCTGCATTTCGTTTCCAATGGGTTCTTAGAAACTCTATCCATTACGATGATCATGTAGCTAATAAAGCCAGGAATAGCCTACAATAATATCATGTAACCTGGCTTTGATCATAGGCCATTGTAAAACCTTCTTCTTATGAAATGAAAAAGTTGACAAAAAAAAACAAAGTTGCATTCATATTAATTAGAAAAAAACTAAATAATTAATTACGATAAAAATGACATTTGTGCTTGTGTAAACGCGATGCTGGTACCTAAAATTCTGGGAAATGTTGTAAGTATGCTGTTGGAGTGACTCGGTGACTTCAAGATTCGCTTCCAACCATTTACGTTACTTCTCATTATTCACCTTTTTAACATGGCATTCTGCACTCCTTATCATTTTCGCTTTCTCAAGTGTTTGACCTAATCGATATTGTTTTTTGTCACATACTTATTGATTTTTTTTTTTTTTTTGTAGCTATACAATCAGGATCAGTAATCCATAAAGACATCACTCCCCAATTACGATAATTGTATTTGCAAATACAAAGCTTTTTCTCTATGCAGGCAAGTGCTCAGTGTGTTTGGCAGGAAAGAAATGCCAGCCGCCATGGACACATTCTCTTGCAAACGGAACTTATGATGCGAGTGGTAGAGACAGAAACGTCTGCAATCGACTTCTCTCTATCCAACAAATTGAAGATGATAAATTGGAAGGTTGGTTTCGTACAAGGCTTGGAGTAAGAACATGAGTCATGTTTGATGCTCGAATTTAGCGTCTTCTAATTTTTTTTTATAAGTTTCAAACAATATTAGATTTAGAAATAGTTGATGAACGAAGAATTTGATTGAAATTTTTTACATTCATCCCAAAAAAAAAAGAAGACCTAGACCACTTGAGTGACCACCAAAGACTCGATTGTGAGGAGCCAGCAAACTAATCCAATCTAAGCCGTTAAAACTCTTATAATTAACCGTCATCAAGATGTGTGAACAGGCAGAGATGATTGTATCTGGGAAAACGTTGATTGGGTTATAGGCTATAGGTTCCTCTGAAGAAAGTAAATTAATGACCGCACATACTGAACATAAAAGAAATAAAAGTGTTACACACAATGAATACTAAAGACGAAAGCACAACCACGAGTATACACAACTAGTTAATTAGCTAAAACATGGATCAAACTGCTAAGAGCTAAAGATGGCTATTAAGCTATGAACATATCAACAATTCTCTTATTATGTGGACAAGGAGCCTGGTAGGGGTTTGTTTTTGTGTTCAAATGCAAAGGCAACCGGTTCGAGTTGGGCCAACTCTGGCCCATAATCTTATAATAGTAATCACATCTTAGCACTCAAAAACAAAGGCAACCGGTTCGAGTTGTAATAGTAATCACATCTTAGCAACCAAACATTTGTATATATAACAATAATTTACAAAGAAAAAAAACCCATCACCAAAACAAATCAAAACCATCACAAAGGACACTCCCCTTAATTTTGAGGTTTCAAAAGAGTACATAAATCAAACACACAATTAAATTAATGAAGATTTTCTCCCAGTAACAAAATAACCATCAGGCACATAGTCTCATGCTTGTGTTTTGAAACTGTAGATCACCTTCTTCTTCTTAAAAGTCTGGTTATTAATCGTGATGACGATCTTTCCTGCTTCACCCACCTTGAAAGAATCGGTTACGACAGGTTCATCAGTTAAACCAATTTTCCGGTTCTTAGAGACGATCATGGTGTAGCTTGCCTCGTTGGTTGGCTCAAATTGAGCTCCATAGTTCACGTTCTCACCCAAAACCCTAAGCTCCCACGAGAGCGTGCAACCCTAGTAGTAACAACACAATACAACCAATTAAACATCAATACTTATCTTGCAAGAATATACCATTATTCTAACTAAAACTTACATAAATGTAAATTTAAGTTTATGTATTAAACTTATAAAGAAAATGAGAAAAGAAAACTGAGATGATTTGTATATACCTCGGAAGCAGGCAATTCAATGGTATGTTTAGCGAAGGATTTAACGACGGCTCCTGTAACTCCATCTTTAACGGTGAATGGACTTTGTTTGCTGAGTCCACCGTACTTAACCGGGACTACTTCAGGAGCTACGTATCTATTTCATCCCCAAAAAAAAAACATATAAGCTTTTTTTTTGTATGAAAAGAAACATCACATTCTACAAAATTTCATGGAAACATAATTACTTGAAAATGGTTTCAGCGGATTTGGATGGACCAACAAGGACCATTTTGCTCCTTGTCTTTGCCGATGTAACGATACTCCCGAATGTTTTGTAGTAAGGAATGTACCACCATGGGACATTAATAAACAGCTGAAACATACATCAAAAATCGTATTGAGATTAAAGTTCTATTTGTAAATAAAACGAAAAAAATTCATAAAAATACACCAACTAAGTTTTTACCTCTTTAGCTACAAACTCAGGATAGTTATCTTCGAACAGCTTAACGGCGCGTCTAATAAACTGCCACAATGCTCTCTTACCGAGCCCTGGAGCGTTCCTGAAGTCACTAACGAAGACAAAAGACGACTTAGCTTCGGGGCTAAAGTCAAGAGACCTCACACACTTTTCTTGGAACTGAATCCTCCATTTGAGGAACTTGTCCAGCTTCTCTTTGTCCGAGAACATCTCCTTGTTCTGGAACTCACCGTAAGAGCTGTAGATCACAACGTGTCCTTGTTTATCAACACCGTGAGCGAAAACCATCTTCTCGAACTCGCTCCCTTGGAGATCTTCTGCCACGAGGTCGTCGATGCTGTTTTCTTTGCGCCATTGGACTGTGTTTTTCAGCATCTTGAAGGCTTCTTTGACTTTGAAGTCGCGAGCTCGGAGGAACTTGAGGAGGATCACGTCGGATCTATCGTCCTTGAGAAGTGGAATCCCCCAGATTGAGACTTCTTCTGGCTGCTCTATGGGTTTAGCTGCTGTCTCTGGAAGGGTGTTGGTGGAGACGATCGATTCTTGGATTGCTTCGATGGTTTTGGTTCCTTCTTCTTGATCAGCTTTCTCGGTTGTTACCACTGCTTCTTGCTCTTCTTCCTTCTTGGTTTCTGTGGTGACCGGTGCAGCCGGTTTGGTCTCAACTGGAGCAGGATCGGTGGAATTCTCTTCCTTCTTTGTCTCT
Organism: Eruca vesicaria subsp. sativa; assembly: GCA_932364175.1. Lineage (NCBI taxonomy): Eukaryota > Viridiplantae > Streptophyta > Magnoliopsida > Brassicales > Brassicaceae > Eruca > Eruca vesicaria. Next base: position 109,776 of record CAKOAT010571820.1, read on the forward strand.
ATGACAATAGGAGCAGCCGGTTTTGTCTCTACCGGAGTAGGAGCGACGGGTTTATCTTCCTTCTTGGTCTCTGCGGCCGCAGGAGCAGCCGGATTGATCTCAACCGGAGCAGAAGCGGCGGGTTTCTCTTCCGGTTTGGTTTCAGCTACAATAGATATTTCCTCTGTTTTCTTTTCCTCTGTTTTGACTTCCTCTGTTTTCTTTTCCTCTGTTTTGACTTCCTCTGTTTTCTTCTTCTCGACATTTTCTTCCTTGGCCGGAGATGGCGGAGGAGAGGTGAATTCACGCTTGTTCAAAGCCTCTCTCACCATCTCCTTAAACTCTGCCAACGCATTTTTCTCAGCTTCCAGCAATTCTGAAGCCAAATAGCCTTCTTTCTCTTTAAACGACTCCATTTTCACGATCACTAAAATAATGTGAAAGTGTTGATTGTATTAAGGCTAGCAGCCAAGTATATATATATACAACGTATCTCTCCTAATACTATGTGAACAAGGATAAACACAACATATAAGTAGTAATTATCTCTAACTTAGTCCTTATCTCTATACCCCCCCTCAAGTTGGCGATGAAACATCTTGAATCCCCAACTTGGAAAGGAGATAAGCAAACGTAGTGGATGGCAGAGATTTGGTAAGGAGATCAGCCGGTTGCTCCCTTGTTGAGATATGCTCGAGCTTGATAACATTTTCTTGTACAGCATCGCGAACCTGATGACAATCATTTTCTATATGCTTCGTACGTTCATGGAAGACAGGATTCTTGGCAATGTATATAGCGGACTGACTGTCACAGAATAGCTTCATAGGTTCTCGATGCCGGACGCCAAATGAGAGAAGGATCCGTTTCAACCATTTCAGCTCTCGTAGTGCGTAGGCCATAGAACGATATTCAGCTTCGGCAGACGAGGCAGAGACCGTGTTTTGTTTCTTAGTCTTCCAAGATACCGGAGATGAACCCAACAAGACAATATAGGAACTCAAAGAACGACGTGTTAGAGGACACGCGCTCCAATCTGCATCACAAAAGGCTGTTACTTTTAGAGAAGAATCTGATTTTAAAAGAACTCCTTGAGTGGGACAGCCTTTAATGTATCGTATAACCCTGGTAGCTGCGTCCCAATGATCTTTCCTTGGAGCTTTCATGAACTGAGAAAGTATATGGACTGCATAACAAAGTTCAGGACGAGTGAACGTTAGATATATGAGACGTCCCACAAGACGTCTGTATGGAGCAGGGTCTGCAAGTGGCTGACTTTCCGAAAGAGCAAGCTTGTGGTTGAGCTCAATCGGGACTGCAGACGGCTTACAACCAAGAAGACCCGATTCTGTGATAATGTCGAGAGCATATTTACGTTGGGAGATAAAAATGCCATCTTTGTTCCGAGCAACCTCAATGCCAAGAAAATATTTGAGCTTGCCGAGGTCTTTCATCTTGAAACATTGACTCAGATAGTTCTTGAATTTCTGAAGTGTAGAAAGATCATTGCAGGCGACAATGAAATCATCCACGTACACTAAGATGTGAAGACAGATTGTGCCACGAACATAGGAGAAGTGTGAGTAGTCGGGTTTGCTTTGAATGAAGCCGTACTTGATCAGGGCGTCACTCAGTTTAGAAAACCAGCACCGGGGAGATTGTTTAAGGCCGTAGATTGATTTCCGTAGGCGAGCAACCTTAGTAGGATCAGACCCTTGGAAACCTTGTGGAAGTTTCATGTAAACCTCCTCTTTTAAATCTCCATGGAGAAAGGCATTGGAGACATCCATTTGGTGAACCTCCCATTGTTTTGATGCAGCAATCTCAAGTAAGACACGAATCGTAGAAGGTTTAGCAACCGGGGCGAAAGTGTCTGTGTAATCCAGACCTGCTCTTTGACGATTGCCTTGTGCCACAAGCCGAGACTTAAGACACAAAACTTCCCCATTTGGTAAGTATTTGGTTTTGTAAACCCATGTACTGCCGATTGCCTTTTTGCCTGGAGGAAGTGATGTTACCTCCCACGTACCATTCTGAACATGCGCATCGTGTTCCAGTACCATCGAATCTCTCCATAACTCATCACGTACTGCCTCAGAATAGTTCTTGGGATCAGCCGTTGTAGTGATGGCTGCAAGAAAAGCTTTGTGGCCAGGAGAATAGGCATCATCAGAAATATAATGTGATATAGGATACTGAGTGTTACCTGGAGCCGTAGTAGGAGAACCCAAAGAGGAGTCGAGATGAGAGAGAGGAGAGTGTATATTTTCATGGACAGCATTGACCACATAATTCTTGAGCAACACGGACTTCTGACGATGACGATGTCCACGACCTAAGAGTTCAGGAAGACCTGGCGAAGGTGGGGCATCGTTGGTGTCATGATGGTCTGGTGTAGGAGACGATGGTATAGGGGTTGGTGGTGAGGGAGACAGTGAAGGAGGCGTCGGTTGTGGAGAAGAAGGGGGAGTCGATGCAGATGTAATGGGAGTTTGGGGATGTTGTGAAGAAGAAGTAATAGATGGTTCGTCCAGAGAGGATTCCGAGGTCATAGGTATTGGAAGCAACGGAGAGGAGGTGTTTGGAGTAAGAGAGGTCTTGGAAGGTGTAGTGTCTGTAGGAGTAGTGTTTGTAGGGATAGAGGTTGTAGGAGAGGTCTGAGGTGATAGGAGCACTGGAGGAACCGGAGTAGTAGTAACGTCGTCCGTGTAGAAGTGTTCCTGCAGTGGAGAAGGCGGAGAGATTTGTTGTTGTTGTTGGTGATTGTCGAGGCCAGGAAACTGATCTTCGAAGAAAACAACGTCACGGCTAGTAAAGAACTCATTATTTGCGAGGTCATAGACGTTCCAAGCTTTCTTTCCATGGGGGTAGCCCACAAAAAGACATCGGCGACTCCTTGCAGCAAATTTGTCATTCGTTTTAGGACGTTTTTGTGCAAAACATAAACACCCAAAAACGCGAAGAGAATCATACGTAGGAGGAGAACCGTGCAACAACTCATATGGTGTCTTGCCTCCTAAAATACGAGATGGAGTGCGATTGATGAGGTGAGCAGCTGTAAGTATGCTTTGTCCCCAAAAAGAAACAGGAAGATTGGCTTGGAAAAGACAAGCACGCGCGACATTCAAAATGTGCCGGTGTTTCCGCTCAACGCGAGCGTTTTGTTGAGGTGTATCAACCGTAGATGTCTGATGTAATATACCCTCTTTGCGCAGGTAAGGCTTAAGCTTGGAAAACTCAGTACCATTATCTGTTCTAAAAGCTTTCACCGATAAACCAAATTGGCGTAGTGCCATAGCACAAAAATTCTGTAACAGTAATGGAACCTCAGATTTCTCAAGCATGAGATGAATCCAAACTGCTCTAGAGTAATCGTCAACGATAGTTAGGAAGTAGACTGCGCCACAAGAAGATGGAGTACGATAGGGACCCCACACATCACAATGAACTAAAGCAAAAGGCTGACTAGCTTTATTAAAACTCTCGTGAAAAACTTCACGTGTTTGTTTAGAAAGAAAACACACATCACACGACTTGGTGTGATCAAAATCCAAAGCAACATTGTCTATAACTGGTAAAGTAGATAAAACACCATGAGCTGGATGTCCTAGCCGACGATGCCAAAGTTCTGAAGAAGAAGCCTTTCCTTTTCCAGTTCGATTTGCCCGTGCGACTGTGACACCCTTGAAGTAATACACACCCTCTCTCTCTTCACCTGCTCCAATCAGGGTCCTCGTAAAACGGTCATGTAAAACACATAAAGTATCAGTAAATATCGCAATGCAACCCGTTTGCTTTAGGAGTTTAGAAACAGATATAAGTGTGCAGGTGAAATCTGGAACATATAACACGTCCAATAACGAGCAAGAGGAGTTAAGAAACAAAGTCCCGGATTGCGTTACTCTCGAACTACGACCGTCTGGAAAGGTAACCGTAGAAGAGACTATATCGCGCACATCACACAATAAAGAGAGGTCTCCTGTCATGTGATGAGACGCCCCTGTATCAATGATGACATCTGTGAATAAAGGTTTACCCGTCATGCGATCAGTAGAGAGTTGAGACTGCTGGTTTTGTAGGAGGTTGATCAGTGCTGTGATCTGATCTGAAGAAGCAATAGAATTCCCTGAAGACGAAGAAGGTGCTGATCGAGAAGCATTGACACGACCACGACCACGGGAATTGTTTCCTCGTCCGCCGCGACCTCGTTGGGATTGACTAGAAGATTGAGTGTTCCTTTGTTGTTCATTGAACCAATCAGGATACCCGTGTAAGAGAAAACATTCAGAAGCTTCATGTCCCTTACGATTGCAGTGAGTGCAGAAGCGGTTAGGATCACGGCTCCGATTGGTAGTTAAACCGGAAGTAGTAGAAGTAGAGGGTGACGAATCATTCTTCACAGCAAACCCAAGAACATCTTGTTTATGCTCATTGGTACGCATGGTGAGAATATGTTGCTCGGCACGTATCACCCGGGAGTAGACGATGTTTAGATCAGGAAGCGGGTCTTCATCAATTATCTGAGAACGTATAGAACTGAACCTTGAATCATCAAGACCAAACAGAAATTTGTGAACTTTAGCATCTTCTCGTTCTTTTTCAATATGAGCCGATGCTTCACAAGAACAAGTATAGACCGATTTAAAATTCTGTAGCTCTTCCCACAGCTTAGAAAGACGACCGAAGTAAGTAAGGACAGAGTCACCGTTCTGTTTGCACTTGGTAATCTCATCCTCCAATAGGTGCTTACGTACGCTGTTTTTCACCGAGAATCGATGCTTGAGAGACTCCCAGAGTTGAAAAGCATCCGGAACGTGGCTGACAGTAGACCGAACAGCGGGATCTATCGACGTACGCATCCAACCGACGATCATGGAGTTAGCAGAAGCCCATCTAGCAAGATCAGGATTCGTCGAAGGTTTAATGATGGTGCCATTAATGAAACCAACCTTCTGTTTTGCCTGAATCGAGTTGTAAAATTCAGTCGCCCACTCAGAGTAATTGTCGCCTTTAAGGATCACTGGTGTGATTAACGCGCCAGGATTATCAGAAGGGTGTAGAAAATAAGGGTTTGTAGAAGCACTTTCGATAGGAATAGAAGCAGAAGACTGCGATGAAGTAGAGGACGCAGTAGCCAAAGATGTAGAAGACGTAGTAGCCATGACTGAGACTTGACAATCACGTTAGAGAGAAAGAGAAAAAATAATGCGGAAGCGATGTAAAAAAATTTTAGGTCAAAGGATTGTTTTGCTCTGATACCATAAAATAATGTGAAAGTGTTGATTGTATTAAGGCTAGCAGCCAAGTATATATATATACAACGTATCTCTCCTAATACTATGTGAACAAGGATAAACACAACATATAAGTAGTAATTATCTCTAACTTAGTCCTTATCTCTATAATCACTTTCCCCGTCGTGATCTCTTCCAATTTCTCCGCTGCCACCTCCGGTTCCGACACCACTTTCATCTCCGTGGATTCCGGAGCAGGAGCTGCCACCGATTTCTCCATAGTAACCGGTACAGAAGCATCCTTAACGGGCACCACAGTAGTGGTTGAAGCAGCAGGTTTCTGTGTCTCTTCTTGAGCCATGATCAGGGAAAGAAAGAGAGAGATGGATAGTTGAGAGCAGGCCCGGCCCTATGCATGTGCTGAAGGTGCATTGGCACAGGGCCCGTCACAATTTTTTGATTTTTTCAAGCCCAAGTTAGGGCCCGTTTTTTCAAAAAAAAAAAAATTATATGAGAAATTTTTTTTTTGCTCTGGGCCCCTATATTACCTGAGACGGGCCTGGTTGAGAGAAGAGAGTAGAGGGTTTTATAAGAAGGGAGAGAGAGAGAGAGGATGAAGGAGACGGTTCTCTATGAGAGCAAAACAGAACATAGACTGGTCGGAGCTGTTCTCCCCACCTCATGTTTCATTACTTTTTTTGGGTCCCATTTTTCTTGCTCGGAACGGCCGTCTTTTGCTTCTCAAAAGATTAACTAAATTAACAACTTTTTGTTTTAAATACTTTACTTTATGGCATGATAACGTATGCTACTTACTCTTATATGTTTTTTTTTAACCAATATTCTTTTCTAATTCTTTGCATATTCTTGAGCGGTTTCTCATTTCATTTTACAGAACTTAAACAGCAGTTTTTACCTTATTTTGTCATCTTTTCAGTTTTAAATTACATGTTCGATTAATTGAGATTTTTTTGTTGGTAATATCATTTCAAACTAATTCAGCGGGTCTAAAAATTAAAAACTCAAACCAAAAGCTGAAATCAAAAATAGAAACTTAAAAACTAAAAACCAAAAACTAAAATTTAAAACAAAATCTAAAAATAAAAACTGAAACTAAAAACTAATGAAAAACAACTATCACCACAAATTTTGGTAAACTAATTTTATACCAAAACATTCTTTAAATTAAGAGAAAACCTAGTATCTATTATTAAGTAGGTTTTTTCTTCGTTTTAGAATATCATGTCACTAATTTAATATATCGCATTGTGACACATATCCAATAAAACTACATTATGCTTTTTGTTAACTTAATTCTGCGATTTATAAGGACTTCGTTGTGTGTTGTTAAACCTCAATAACATTCTTAAAGACCTAGACTGGTAGCGTTAAAAGTAAGATCATTCATCCACACCGTTTTGGAATTTATGGTTCATCGTAATCTTTGATCTCTGGCATTAAAGAAATTGAGATGCAGAGGTCGGCGTGACAATTCTGTCGTTGGGGTTTCGATCACGTCCTTTTGCTTTATTTACTTCTATTGAAACGAGACAATTTTCAGATCCATCACACTAATCTAATGATAGATTCTTACTTATGAAAAATATATATACATAGATTTTCTAAAGTTATTTTTTATTATTTTATATATTTGTGTCAAATTTTGTACCGGTCCAAGTTGAGACTGGCGAAATTTATTAATTTATTGAGTATAATTTATAGAGGTTTTACTGTATATAATTTTAATTGTAGGTACTTGCGGACATAATCTTTCTAAGAATACTTATCAGTGTATATTTATTAATTGAAAACCAACATGATATGATAAGTTATTATTATATTTTTTTAAAGTTTAAATAAAATGTCCAATTATTTAAATTTGACAAAAAATTGCACCAAAAGATGTATGTTTATCATTATGTTGAAATTTAAAAAAAATCACATATTAAATTATTTTAGAAAATATCTTTATATAAATGTTTTTAACTGAATAATATTTAATTATAATTTATAACATAAATTTTTAAATTTAATAAATAATATTATTTTCAGAATGAGAAAATCAATTATATATAAAAACACAATATATATATATATATAAATTATCATGTAGTTATAAATTATCATGTAGTTATAATATTATCTCCTGATTACAAGACTATATATATATATAAGAATTATCTTTTGAAAATGTTTTTATCTTTTCCAAATTTATTATATTAGTTTATAGTCAATGATTTAAGCTAACATATAAACCTAATATTATTAATATAATTTTTTTAATTATATCATAACTTATATATATATATATATTAATTTTATTAAGGGTAACAATAAAATTAACCACTCTAACTTTTAATAAAAACACTTCACAATAATAATATAGATTGTAATTTGAAATATCTGAACCGTGGTAGTTATATTTATGGTATCTTTTCATTGGAAAACAACTTATCAATGAATTAAAGAAAAATGTACAATCATGAAACTGTACTCTCTTTCTTTTCAATATTAAGATAAACATAATCTATAATAAAAATAATGAAATATACACAATGAAAATTAAAATCAATTTAACTTAAAATTAGATACACATTTAAAATATTTATTATAATTAATGATATATTAGGTAATTCTTTCATATACTAATCCGCTCATAGGGCGGGATAATCCTAATATATAAAAATATAATAAGAAACAAGGAGATTTATGGTATCTCCCCATTAAAAACTCGAATCATTAAGTAAAATAAAATATTTAAAAACTATAGAAACCTCAATGAATAATTTTTTTAAAAATAACAAAGTTAAACAAATTTATTATAAACACATACCTAATCTCTGGATGGAGATATAGACCACAGATAAACTCTCTCCTGAATATTTAAATGGACCGAAGAGAGTCCATATCGTTCACATACTTTAATTAAGTATTAATTAAATATTAATATAAGTTGTGAGAAATACAAGGTTTAAAAGCTATATCAGATGATGGTTTAATGGTGTAGTGTAGAATAGCTTTAGACATTTCCAATGGATTTTTTTTTCTTTTCGAAATAGAATAATGTTATAATATAGTTGGTTTTTACTCAAATAATGTTCTATTTTATAAAAAATATAATATAAAGTAAATCTATTTTTACTCTATTATAAAGTGAAAATAGAATAATTTTTGGACTTTAATCTAAACTTTGTTTTGAAGTGAAAAATGAAGTTGGGTAAAAGAAACCCTTAGTATTAGAGCACCCCCATCAGTGAACCTGTTGATGGGGGTTCATAACTTTTACTTTTTTTTTTCTTTTTTTTTTAGTTTTTTCGTTTTTATTTTTTATTTTTTTTAAAAAAAAAAAAAAATTGACCAATCGCGGGCCGCCACGTGTCGTGGGGCCCGCGAAACAGTGATGATACTGGTTCATCACCATGAACTTCCAGCACACAGGTTCATAGTTTTAGCATTATTATATTATTTTATTTTTTGGGAAATATGAGAGCACCCCCTTATAAATCCTCAATGGGGGTGCTCTTAAGATTGCTAGATAAACAGTGAGTAGAAAATGAGAAAACAGTAAAGCTATGTTGTCATTTCTCGATTAAGATAAGTGTCTGTCAACATATCGCTATCACATAACAGATAATATAACATACCATTTTACTCTTTAACGTTTATTTTTTTTGATAATCCAGTATCCGACCACTAAGCGTGATCGACTAGCCCACCGGGCCTAAGCCCATGCCATTACAGGATTTTTAAGCCTCCACTTAAGGGCCCCTGGTTACGCAAAGTGGTCTGGAGGGCGAGAGCAGCCCATGTAAATACCCTCGTGGCCCGCACAAATGTTTGCAGCTGTGGGGATTCGAAGCCAGAGTATTGAGGCCGAAGCTCTCTCAGCTGGACATCGTCCTACCACTAGCCCACTTGCGCGGGTTGATCTCTTTAACGTTTATAAATGTTTAGGAACCTATAAAAGAAAAATTAAGTTGAATTAGCTAAGAGTTATTTCTAATACATTCAATGTTGCAAGAGTTTAAATTGAACTTATGTATCAATGCAAGTTTTCTTAGTAAAACAGATCCAACTAGCGTGGCCAATCTGAAAGACAAACAAACGTTTTTTCCGTTTATTTAAACTGTTCATGTCTCTAAACGAAAGTACCGGAACGTTTACAACAAGTTGTAACGCTTCCAAATATATGGTATGTCTATTTTGCTCTGATTTAAATTATGAAAGTGAAATCGTTATATTTTTTTATCAAAAATTCAACTACACAAGAATTACATGGCCACGACTAATGGGAACATAATATATATTATTTTATCTTTTTTACTAGTTAATATTCATTTTGCTACAGTATAAACATATTATTCGTTTGGTATTTAAAGTTTTAAAAATCATGAAATGAGATGATGACACACATATAAACAAACATCTACAGACTGCCTAGCACGAAAAGAAAGTGGTAATGATTTTGTATTCTCATGATATATATACATTTGGACCCATATTTGGTGCGTTGTAATCTTAAAATTTCAAGTTGATATTTTATTCTGTGGAAATCAAGCTTGTAGTACTAATTTACAATTTGAGACTAACAGGGACAATACCAAGAGTTTGGAGCTGTCACGTGTCCAATTTAGAGCATGTTTAGTGATAAATTCCTAACTTGAGTTTTTAAACATAAATATATTAAATTTTAGAATAACATAATTAAATAATAAAATTAGAAAATTGAAAGTGAAATTGTGTAAAAGAGAATAAGACAGTTGGCTTAAACGTTTCTCTGCATAATTACAGAGTTATTATTGCAGGGAGACAATTTTTATAACGTTTCATCCCTCTCTGCTACTATTATATATTTTAATATATTTTTGTTGGAAAGAATTTCATGTAGAACCATACTAATGCGGATGTTTTTAGTTCGGTTGATTCAATGTATTTATTTTTGGTATCATGTTCATATATCTCATTCATATTTTACGAATTTTCAAGTTAGGTTTGGTTCGATTTTTTTCAAACTCTATTTAAATTATAACTAAAGTCTAAACTTATCCAAAATATTGTTTTAAAACTTAAAAATTACAAAATAACTTAAAACATGTAAATTATTCAAAAATCAAATCAAAAACTAATAACAACTATCTAAACTAATAAAAAATTATTCAAAGCAATAAATAAAAAAATTACAAAAAATTAATACGATAAAATATCTAAATTACTTTAATATACATAATAACATTAATATATTTAACTAATTTATGATATTTTTGGATCTTTGTTCAGATTTCAGTTTGGTTTAAGTTGTACTTAATTAAAAAAACTACCAAACTTTTAAATCCATTATAGATATTTTTGTATAGTGATTCAGATGTGGTTTTAGTTTTTTTTGGTTCTGACTAATATTAAACTGTAAAACGTCCCGACCTACGAGATGTATTAGGATTAGTTTTAAAAAATTAATAAAACAAATTATATGGACTTTTTCACTTTTTGTTGAGAAATATACACAATTTCTTTAAAGGGCGAGATTTTTTCTTTCACTTTTTGTTGAGAAATATTGTCTCTTTTTCATATAAGTGTCACTTTATCGCACACGAATTAAAAAACAACCAATTTTACATATTTTTTTGTTATAAAAACATAACTACATATATTTAACCATATTTTAACCAATGAAAAAAATAAATTACAATATAAATTTAATAAAAAATTAATTGAAAGTCAGAAACGACACTTTGTAACAAATTTTTTTTTTTCTGCAACGATACTTAATATAAACCAGAGAGAGAGTATATAGCCATTAACAAAAAAAACACAGACCAAATATGCAATTATCATAACAAAAACACAAAATACAAATCAAAGTACAAGCACATTAATCAATTATAAGGACGTTATAACTTGAAATATAACTATCATATGGATGTGTTTCAAAAAAGAGAGGACGTTATAACTTACAAGTTAGAACCACAACTATCATTATGAATGTCAAAAAAAACTTGTTTTGTGAATTCTTAGACTTGGTGACGATACACATACAACTTGGAGATGAACAAGAACGCAATGAAAGCAGTGGCCGTGAAAGCGGCCAGCAACAAGTAAAAGTAATCAACATGGGCTCGGTTCAGGTTAGTGTTGAACCAGTTTTCTCCACCATTTCTTCCAGTAGCCCAATCAATCACAGTGATGAGCAAACCACTTAAGAAGCTTGAAAGTCCCATTGCACTCAAAGAAAGCGAGAGACCAATGCTCCTTAGCTCCGTTGGGACTTGGTCGTAGAAGAACTCTTGTGTTCCCACCAAAGAAAACACATCGATCATCCCGAGTAGCAAATACTGAGGAGCAAACCACCATATGGACATTGGAACCGTCACGTCCGGCTTGTCCACGAGCCCATGTTCCCTAGCGATATTGAGCCGTTTAGTTTCCACCAATGCAGCGAGCACCATGTTAAAACTCGAAAGCACCATCCCAACTCCTATTCTCTGGAGCATTGTGATCCCAAAAGGCTTTTTGGTAATCATTCTAGCTAAGGGTAGAAACACATGCTCGTAGAACGGGACAGAGATGAGAATCGATACACCGATGAATGATAACAAAGAAGCCGCAGGGATTTCCAAACCCGGTAAGATTCTTCTGTCCACCGTAACACCTTGCTTAGTGAAAAAAGTCATGAACTGAGCATACGGAATAGTACTCACCACCGATGTGATCCATATCGGAATAAGCCTTACCAAAGCCTTCGCGTCTTCCACATCCCTACCACTACATGGCTCTGCACCGTCTTCCCTTGCAATCATCGCTTTATCTAGGAAACTTTTCACACAATAAAAAGAAACTCACACTCAAATTAAACCAAACAAACACTAAACAAAAACTCCAAATGATTACAATTTTTTTTCCTTTTTCCTAAAGAAGGATGTTTTTGTGTTTTACCAAAAAAAAAAAATGTTTTTTGTGTGTGTTTACATATACTAAAAGCATAATTAAAATGTCACACTAATAGTATTTTAATAAGCATAATTAAATTTTTAGATTAATTTTAATTTATCATTATCAACTAATAAAAATGCTTAGAAAACATGTTTTTTTCAAAATAAAGTTTTAGCAAAAAAGCCATTTAATTTTGTAAAATAGGATGAGTATGCATGCAACTTACTCAAGCCGACCGCTATGTTTCACGAACTGACCATCTTCCAAGAGACCTTGTCCTAAACCGGACCCTGCTAAACTCTGTTTCCGGTTCTTAAACGCCACCAAGAAAACTCTACCGATTCTTGCAAAAGCATTACTGCTCTCCTCGCGGTTTCCCTTAGGGTATCTGTAAGATTTTCTCCCGAGCAAGAACATAACAAGAGCCATAACCATGAACAAGCAAGGGATCCCAAACCCAAACGCCCAGCTAACGTTATCTTGAACGTACGCAACCACTATGATCGATAAACTTATCCCAACAGATAAACTCAAGAACCACCAGTTGAAAAACGATCCTCTCGAGATTACTTCCTTTGTATCTTCCGAGTCAAACTGGTCCGCACCAAAAGCTTGAACGCATGGCTTGTGAGTTGTGTCCTCCTTGTCCGATCGCGACAAGATAAAGAGAGCAGAAGAAAAGTATGTTCACCGAGAAAGAGGGTTTAGCAGAAACATTGATGCGCTGCTCTGATTCTCCCGTGAGGATCAAGGAAGCTGAAAATGTTAATAGTCCTAGTCCCTGTAATAAAATTTCAATTCCGGTTTAATTCGTACCGAAACAAAACCCGGTTTAATATTTTTTAAATTTTTTTTGTAACTAACCAGAATGTAGATGAGGGAAGCTGCAAGAATTGTACGGTAACGACCAAGATAAGCGTCTGCTACAAAAGCTCCTAAAATAGGAAGCATGGAGGCGGTTCCCGACCACGTGTTCACGTTCACGGCGGCGGTCGCCGTCGATTGTCCGAGTGGTCCGGTGAGGTAAGTTATCAAGTTGCAAGCTATTCCAAAGTAAGCGAACCTCTCTCCAACTTCAACACCTGAAAAAAAAAGATTCAACACCTGAAAACAGAGACAAACCGGAGTTAGATTCTTCACCTATGATGAACCAGGCGGATCTCCATCCGCCGGTGGATGATTTTGCGGCGGGACTTCCACGGTGGTCGACGGAATCGCTGACGTAATCTTGAAGAAGTGAAGCTTCTTCTTCAAGTGTCTTCATTGTTCAATATTTAGGAGATCTGAAACTTTGAGAAAACGTGGAGGGTTACTTGACCTTTAAAGATAAATCTTGTTATAATGAACACGATGTTGTTAATTTTTTGATATTTTCTTCGTCAATTTATTGGATAGGAATGTGATAAAGGAACGTGTACGTTCATACTTTTCTAAAGTGACACCCAATTACTACTATTTTATTTCCTATGCATGTATTTCATTTTTTATGGACGAGTGTTTACACGAGCTATGTATATTTTATTTTTAGTTATTTTATTTCATTATCAGCAAATATTTTCTTGTGGCATTTTATTCAGTCGCAGGTCAACTCAAGTACGATGTTGGCGGAAGATTTCTTAGACCACCTCCAATGGTTTACACTATTTTTTCACTCTAAAATAGAGTCACTCTATAATAGAGTTGGAGTTTACTCTAATGATACTCTATTTTAGAGTAAAAAATAGAGTGATGAACAAAGAAAAAACAAATTACTCTATATTTGGAGTAACTCTATTTTTCACTCTATTATAGAGTGAGATATAGAGTGCCATTGGAGCATTTTTACTCTAAAACTCTATTTTAGAGTGAAAAATAGAGTTGGGTTGGAGATGCCCTTACTAAATTCTAAAATAAAGAACCATACTATCATCTTTTTTTTTTGTAATTTTTTGTGTGTGTAAATTTATTGTAAATACTTTTACTAATTGTTGTTTTTATTTAAAAAATAGAAATTGTTGTTATTGTAATGAGAATTGACTTTAAACAATTACAGTGAATATCATATGATCAATATATATATATATTAAATAAGACTGAATGATTTTCACATATTTATCACTATATTTTTTTGGGTCTAAATGTTAAGTTATCACTATATATCATCTCTCTATATCGAGAACAATCCTTAATTCTAATATACTACTAAGACTTTTATAAGACAAGTAAAACTAATGTTTTTAAAAATTGTTGTTAAGTTTTATTTATATCTGAAATTTATTTTGATTGTAATGTGTAAACTGTTTTTCATTTATTTTTTGTATTCTAAAACTATTTCATAGTTGTAACCAGTACCGGTCCTGATATTGGAAAGACCAGAAGCAATTTTCAAAAAATTGGCCATTTTTATAAGAACGTTTATATACTATAATCATTATTTTCTTATAAAAAAGCTGAATTTTTCAATATTTTTTTAAAGGCCGGAAGCGGTTGCTTGTAATGCTTCCCCTCAGGGCCGGTACTGGTTGTAACAATAGTAGTATTTACTTTTTCATTTGTTACAGATGTGATTATCTGACAGTTTCTCATGGAATGTATCTTATAAATAATATATAGTATTTCAATATTAACATTTATTTCATGTAAATAACATCTTATACTAAATTTTGGGCCACTAAAAAGTGCTAAATAGCAAATGACTTTCTCTTGTGACAAAAAAAAAAAAAAAAAAGCAAATGACTTTCTCATATTTGTTTGATAGTTGTTTTCAAGAAAATCGGTTCTCATGGTCTCAAGACTCTCTCTCATCTTTTTTACCCGTTTAATACTGATGATGCTCTTAGGTTTTCATTTACAATATATAACAAAGAAAATATTTATTTAACACCATTAAATTCTATAATCAAATTAAAAGGTATACTTATCACAAAATAGCAAATGGTAAATGAATTACTAAAAAAAATGCTCAATTATTTGAAATAGAAACGATTTCTAGTTTTCTTTTTCATGTTTTTATTTTTTCTTAAATATATAGACTTAGATATCTACAATGGGCGTGCTATTTTCAACTCTCTCACTTTATTTCTACTTTTTGGTTAGAAGGTTAGATATTTTCCACGTGCATCTTAAAATCCACGTTCAGACAAAAAATATCTCAGACGAATTGGTTAGATTTTGGGTTTTATGTGGTGGTTCTACTAATTTTCTTTGGATTTTATGTCAGATCAGTCAAGTTGTCAAAAAGAATATTCGTCGATGGCGGATTAATTAATTTCTATTTGAAATGCTCAATTGACTGTTATTTTGTTCTCCAAATAGATCCTTATCGGTTTTGTTCTTACGCCACGGAGTCGGAGTCGGAGTCACGCAAGATAAAACAGACAATATTCCAAACTTCACAAATATAGTTGTAACGATTTTCGAGTCTTAGAATGATAAAGTCATGTCAACAAATAAAGGGGATGATTGGCAAATGATTTAGAATGTCCACAGCCAAATTATTTCTAGATCAAAAAAAAATTTCCAATCATGTTTTATAAAACCACAAATTTTTTCTTTCCTTTTTATTTAGTTTTGTATGTGGAAAGTACTAAACCTAGAGTATTTATTTTTTGCTTCAAAAATTTAATGTAAATGATTAAATTTTTTTAAATCTACACACAAAATCTTACAATTAAATTATCTACAGTCACAGCAGAAAAATCTACAACTATAATTCTATAGCAAAAAATATAAAATTACAGATCATTCCAATCAACCTCAAAATATATATTTGAATACTGCTCATTGATTCTTACTTCGTGACCATGTTTGTTTCTTGAAGACAATTTCTTTGATGTTAGTTTTGATTTTTAGGATAGGCTTTGATATAGAAAAAGTTAATATATATATATATATATATATATATATATTTATGTATAATAACTCACGTTCTTTAGTTTCTCAACCACACTCTCAAAGTGTCAAGAATATTATGGGTTTTTTTCTTTATCATTAACACTCTTTTGGATTACATAGAAATGTCGCATAATTTCCTTGAAATTTTAATGGATTGATAAAAAAAGTTATAGAAAATGGTGAAAGTTCTTTACCCTTAAAACTCAGGGGTGGATGAGAAACTTTAGTCGGGAACATTAATACCATGATTAATCTCAATTTTTTAATTGAGATTTTTAGTTTTAAATAAAAAATATTTTTAATTTTTATTTAAGAAAAATTAAAAATTATTTTTTTAAATAGAAAATATAAGAGATATTTTTTTATCCAAAAATATAAAAAGATATCAAATTACGAGTTAACTAACCCAAATAATAGATCAAAATTAATCATGTTCTAACATAAATTTTGAGTTTGATAGATGTATTTTTACGAAATTTTAAATAATTACTTGAAGAAAATTAAATTTCAGTTGGTGGCTATCCATTTTGTACCGAAATAAATTAATCAAAGAATTAGATATTCGTAATATACAAAATATAACATAAATACTAAAAATTATAAGAGTTGTACTTGAATATACTTTTATATACACGTGTACTATTGTGTCAATTTATGTAAATACAAATCTACAACACATCATGTTGACTTCTACTTGGTTTTAAGTTGTAGATTAGCTTTTTCTTATATAAATAGTTTAAAAACATTTTTAAACATAAATATATAAGTTACTAAGATATTTTTAGGTTTCTACAAACATATCTAAACCCGGAAAAATTGACTTGATCTCCGTCCAAAAGTTTATAATATCCGAACAAAATAATTTTAAAATCCAAAAAAAAATTTATCCGAAAAACTAATATATACCCAAACGTGTATTTGAATATCCATATTTAATTGATTATGTAAAGAATTTTTTTTTTCAAAAGATTTGAATTCTTGTACTACTGGAACAATATCAAAATTATTAAGTTTAATGCACATCGAAATATTATTATGATATATATAATTAATGAAGTAGTTTGAAAGATTGAAAAAATGTTAAAAATATAGTAAAATATTTAAAATAGGTAAGTTATGTTTTATATTTTTTTTAAATAAATGTTGTTACTTTATTTTGGAAAGAAACAATTAATAAAATTGTTAAAATGAATGAAAAAAAGGTAAAGATGTAATAAATCTATTGAAAATAAAGTTAGTTTTATATTGTATTTAAGTTTAAATAATATATAGGTGTCCAAACCTTTTATATAGTCAACATATATTGTGGATCAATAGGCAAATATTACCTCCTTATCTTGCAGATTCTCTGCACCAACGAAGATAAGAAAATTAATGATTAATGAAAAAACTTCTTTAGATATGAATCTTCTTATTTAGAAAGATTTTATAGCTATATTTGTTCTTATATGATTAATAATGATTAAGGAGGCAAATATTACCTCCTTATATGTATTTTTTCTTTTAAAACCTTTCTGTAATAACCTTTTTGTGGACAGAGCCAAAAAAAATAATCAAAGTTAGAAACTCTATATAACATTTTAGCCATCTGGTCCCTGAAACACACAAATCCTCATCTCATTTTTGCACCATGGGTAGAAGAAAAGTAAGACACCGATTGATTTCTGACAACTCCACTCGTAGAGTTACGTTCAGAAAACGCAAAGATGGCCTACTGAAGAAGCTCAATGAGTTAACCATTCTTTGCGATTTGCAAGCTTGCGCCATCATCTACAGTGACTACAAGGAAGGTCCTGAGGTCTGGCCAAACCGTACAGAGGTTCGTGTTCTTCTAGACCAGTTAAGTGCACTGCCGTTAGAGAAACAGACCAAATACATGATGGACCAAAAGGATCTGATGAACAGGATGATCCAAGACGCAAAGAAGAAGTTGGAGAAAGAGCAGACGCATAGCCGTGCGATGGAACTTGGGCTGATTGCTTCGTCTAATGTACTCAAAGATGCTGATCATTCTGAGGATCTGATCAAAGCAGCCGAAGTGGTTGAGAAAAGGATCAGTGTGATCAGAGAGAGAATCCAGGGTTTAGAATGATATTAATTAAGAGTATAGCCCTTTAAAAAGATTTCATGTATTGAATGTTCTGTTATGATTTAATTTTATACTAAAATGGAAATGAAAAATGGAGTTTGGAAATAAGCTAAGGGATTGACCTGGTTTTTACATGTAGGCAAAAAAAAGAAGATTATACGTAACCATAAACCAACAATCTTTGTGTCCATTATTATTTATACCTATACAATCAAACACATTCACAAAGCATTAAAAACCAAAGGAGAAGAGTCTGATGTGGGACGTTTAGGAGAAAAACTATTGATTTTTATTTTTATTTTTTGGGATTAAATGACCTTTGGGACTTTATCATCTCCAACGAGCCATCTGGCTAGCCAACAAGGATCTCCGGCGAAGTATTTGCATTGCGTTGGAATGATCCCGAGGTCGCTACTGATCTGAGCGTATTCCTTTAAAGCGTTTTCCATCTCCGATTCTTCTTCTCCAATGTCCATTACATCGACTGTGTTCATGCGAAGAACTTCCGCAGAGTTCTGTTCTAACTCATGGTCGTTCTCGAACGGTTCCATAGCTGGACACTGTTTACATTCGGATCATAAGAAAGTGGAACATTTTGAGTTGTAGTAAAAGATTAATCTCTATTAATCTGTGGTTGCATATCAGAAGAAAGATAAAGAATCTGAACCTGACAGAACTGGGCATAATGCCTGTAAATCTCGCTGTCTTCATCTTGGTCACCGAGGAGAGTACCACCGTACCAACCATTGGCTTCATTGGTTGATGTGATCGATAGATACCTATATAATGAAACAATATGTGGATTTTGAAAACGCCATCGTTTGGTCAAAATAGTTACGGGTATGATTCAGGGACGAGTTTGCCAATAACTATTTCTGAAGGTATAGAGATTTCAGAGAAGGAAGGGAAATCAAATCAGTACCTTTGGAAGATATCTTCTTGATGATCGTTGGACTCAGAAAGCCAGTCCAAGTTGCAGAAATCGTTGACTCTCTCACTCGAGGTCACTCCTTTCTCACTATCATCTGCATCAGGTTTTGTGGCAGAGCCACTCTCTTCGGGCTTTCTTGAACCAAACAGCCAATTTGGTGTCTTGAGCTGAATCTCTCTGTTGTAGATAAAAAAAAAGAGGTCAACAACATTAAGCTAACATTCGAAAAAGTTATGGTTTGGTTTTCTAAACTAGAAACCATCTTTCCACTTTCTTATACGGATAAAAGACCTACTAAACGTAAAGAAACACGACTCAAGATATTATTAGCCATTTCCAGTCAAGGGCCTAGTAAGATGATTGAAATTTTTTGAGATGAGGGTCATTACGCTGCATCAGGAGCCACACCAGTGCTTCCAGTGCTGCCACCTGGCCTCTGGTCTGTCTCGCTACAAAGCCTCACGTTTTTTACTGAGCTACGTGTCTGCTCGATCAGTTTGTCAAATGATGTCAGCTTCTTCCGTGAAAAGTCTTCTCTGAAAGCTGGCACTGGTGCAAGATTGGCTCCAATACCACTCATCCGTTTCGCAATGGACTGGACCCTGCAATACACCAGAATTAAAAATGAAAAATCATACGCAACCGGAAATTATCTATCATCTATCTTGAGAAATGTAGTTTAACATCTTCACTAAGAGTAAACCTTACCCCCTTTCTGGGAAAATATCATCTCCAATCCCTGACACATGGAGATAATAATCAGAATCCAGCTCCCAGAGCGCAGGTTTCCCTTCCTGAGGTTGAAAGTAGCCCAAGAATCTGCTCGCAATAAAAGCCATTAGTTATTAGGACTTGAGACTCAATAGATACGGAAATGAAGAGCTCTTAGCCAACGATTTAACAGAGGAACTTATTCTAACGTAAAAGTGGTAATGCCAAGCATGCCAGGGCACTATCTATATCATCAATGAGGTAAGAAAACAGAAGCTTATTCTTAAGCCTTCATTTACTGCTATATCAAGAACTTAGCAAGAAACTGATGTGACTTTCGCAGAGAAGTAAATTACAAATTTATGGCGTCTTGCTTTTCCCCATCAGTGTAGGTATTACTGTAGTATCGTTTGATAGACTTCATAAACTCTCTAGACTGTGTCGTGGCCTTCCATTTCCCCTGCCTTTCTGGGAAAACCTATAATCCAATCAACGATGTTAACGAATAAGCACTGCAAACTTTACTTAGTCAAATAACTGGTCAAAGATGATAAGTGGTGTAATTACAGTATTATGCGCAGCTGAGCCGCCATATTGTTGTGCAAGGGCATCGCCCATGCCCTGGTACATATCCATAAGTGCAGCAGCTATGCTACTATCAGGGTCAATCTTAGATGTATCACTCAAACCCATTGCGTGCAGCTGCCGGCCTAAAGAAGCCAAACCATACGCGTACTGTGCTACGTTTGTTCGATCCAAGCAGTCAATACAGTTAGTACGAAGAACCCCACTTTGGTAACGAGGAGCTGAGGAATCAGTTCCATCGTCTTTCTTTTGTTGACTTAGCTTCATCTCTTTCTCTCGGTTAGCAAGAGCACTAAGTATATCATTTGAACTCTCACCCCTCGAAAGTTCCAGTGAGTAAGCTCTTAGATCACGCAGAGATTGTTCCCTGCAATTATTTTCTCCATTAAAACCATAAAGGTAATTAATGGCTCCAGTTTTTAGAACTATCTACATCAGTACACAAAATAAGTAAAATTTCTGACTACAAAAGTAATAGTAGATCACATCATCCCAAAAACTACCTTCCAGTGCTAGCATGAGTAAGTTGGCTAGCTTTCTTCTTAACAATCTTAGGCTTGCCACTGAAGTAAAATCCAGTCAAATCAAGGGCTTCGCTTGCTACAGCACCCAAAACAGCCAATACATTCGCCGACTTGCTTTAACATCGAAAATAGGAAGCAATGTGAGTTCAAGTTACAAAGGCAGGAAACTAATCCATGCGTTTTACCTCTTTGCAAATTTGTGGAAATCCCAATGGATAAATTTGAAACGATTTTCTTCAGGAAAAATTGAGTTTAGGTAAGCCACTGCTTTCGCAAACTCACGCCTTAGCACCATTTCCCGAGGTCTTTTCTCAACTGACTGAATATATCCATGGAAATTTCTAAGGCGTAACCATCTCTAGCTTAAAAATAAAAAGATATACTAACCTTGATTAAGTTGAGCACAATGATAGGATTCCCGTATCGGTTCACCAGGTCTTCAAAATGCATTTTGGTTGACTCGTATGTAGGATCATACCTCTGTACTGAGGAAAAAAAAACAGGAAAAAACTCAGTATGTCAATAACCACACGGGTCTTAAAAATGGTCAAATAGAGATAACAGGCGCATCTTGCGCTAGCTTCTCACAGAAAATATCAGGCTTAGGACTAAATCTCGAGGCCTCTTGCGACCAAAAGAGTGGAATTGATCCTCGCATTTGCACCACTGATGTCATTTTTCCTTTGCATGATCCAGCTTCTTCATCAAAAACAAGTTGTTCTGTTTCAACATCATTCGCAACCCTTCCACGATCATTCACTCCCCTTTTCAAGTAACTGCGACATAAAAAAATTACAGAACGAAAAGGCACTATTTTATTAACAGAAAATAAGAGAAACAAAAGCATCCATTCTTCTAGAAGAGTTCACACCACTCAATATTAGGTTCACCTTAAACAAAATCTCCAAAGATACTAGATATAACTCAGAAAGTGTATGAGAAAATCGATACAGATTATGAGTTCCTCATCCGTGAGAGGCCTGATTAGAATGAAGTCTTACCGTGTTCCTGCAAAATGTCGAGAACGTCTGGATACTAGAGTAACACTGAAGTCTCTCCCATATATCGATAGCCTCATCTGAACGAATAAACAGTAAGGGTCATTCATTTATAACTCTACGGGTGGAGACACAAGAAAAAGCCTAAAAAAGCACCTGCTTAAAATGCCCATGAACTAATGGAAGAGTCCAAATAGTGTTGTTACACCTTGATCGAATAGGCTGTGTGAGATACGCATTCCATACAAAAATGTTATCATAGGGCACTCCTTCCTCACCAGATGACAAAACGTTCTTTTGCAAACTCCGCATTATAGGATACGTGTAACTGTAGAAGAAATCTTTGGTCAAATCTACACTTGACAGAAGCTTCTTGTACCTGAAACACAAAGGAAATAAATGAATAAGTCGAGCTTCAAGGGAGGGGGTAAAAACACCAAAAACCTCTACCTTAGTTCAGTTTTGGAATTGGCAACATCAGACTGGATAGTTGCATGTGGAACAGTGATCATTTGACTTTCATCAATAGCGTAGATGGCATGCCCACATATGCATCCTATTTGTCGTCGTTTTGTCACCAAAACTAAGTAGTATGACTCCATAAACTTAGCACAACCTAACAAGCCACACAACAAACCTTTCTTATGTGGAAACAAACAAATAATTAAAAAATATTCAAAACCGGAAAAAACAATCAAACCAGCAATTCCATAGACTTTAGCGACAAAGGCTAATCCACCAGTGGCGCGATTGCCTTCGGAGATACGCTGAAGAAGGCTCTTGATCTCCTGAGGAGAATACACTACGGGATCTTCGCTAATGTTGAGCTCTGACGGCTCTGATCGATCGATCTTCAGCACTCTGAAGAATCTTTTGTTCCGATCGCTCCCGACGAGGTAAAACCTCTGTAACAAACAAAATTCCAAACGATTCAATCTAATGGTTTCGATTTCAGATTCCGGAAAATCTAGGGGGGATCGAGATCGGTGGAAAACTTACGGCTCTGGTCTCGTAGAGCTTGAACTTTTCGAGAGCGTACGAGTCGGGATCGGCCTCGGCGTCGTTGGACGGTTGAAGCTTCGCGAAAGACGAAAAAGTCGTTGAGTTTTCCGATTTCGCCATTTGTTTCTCTGACGCCGGCGTTCGTTAGGAAGTTTAGAACACGCACGCACGGGGATAGGGGGGGGGGGCATTCCCGTCTTTTACTAATTTTGATTAGCGTTGTTTATTGGTAAGGTTTTATTTTTCAACTAATGTATCGTAGTTGGATGAAATCACTAAATTAACTCATTTTACGTCAACTTTTAACACAACTAAAATAGAGGTTTTATATAATTTAATAGTAAAAATTAAATGCTTACAATTTGTGTGACATCAGTAGTCTCAACAAATTTTGGAATCACTTTTTTTTTTTGTGAAACCAAGGATTATATTAGCTTAAGTGGTGATTATAAGTAGAGGGTTCATTGTGAGAGAGTGAAATTCACTTGTTACATAAACGAAGACTAATAGCATTTTTAACCCACAAACTTCAAAAGTGATGTTTATTTTTATTTTTAGTTATTTATTTTCTTGTTTTGATTTAAAAGAAAAATTAAAAAATGAACTGATCGCGGACCGCCACGTAACAGTGGATACCGCAAACTGAACAAACATCAACGCTTAAATACCGTAAACTGAACAAACATCGACGCTTAAAGAGACACGAAAAGCGTCAGTTTTTCAAAATCGTGTGGAACCTACCCATTACTATAATAATTTCTGATAAGCATTCTTCCCTTTGGTTCTCTTGATAATGCTGCTGTAAAGCATTAAAGGCATTGATATATACTCTCTCCATTTCAAAAAGATAAACATTCTAGAAAAAATATTTGTTTCAAAAAAATGCATTTTTATATTGAAATGTATAATTTAATGAAAAATTGTAGATTCCAAAAAATAATTGTGTGTTCTTAAAATTCTATTGGTTAAAAATATATGAAATTGTTTTTATAATAAATGATGGATGGTAATCAAAATTTTATGTTTTTTTTAATATATGTAAAAAAATTAAAACATATAACTTTTTGAAATAGAGAGAATATGATTTTAGCACATACTGTTGCTACAAAAAAAAGGCATTGATATATAGTATGATTTTACCCCAAGAAAAGAAAAACGCAAATGCATTGATGGAGATGCAAATATGAAACAATTAATTTGTTCTATTCGTAAATGGCGTTTTGGGACCTCATCAAACATATTCCCCCACATTATCCGTTACGATATTTAACAAACCACAACCAAGCAAATCTTTTGTTTTCTCACCCACTTATCCATATTCAGTAATTTTACATGATGTGCTATAGATATCTACATGTGCATGCTTATCTTCTTCTTACAGCTTGAGCTACAAAAATGTTGACATTCCCACTTTATGGTTGTGAGTTATCTTCAGAATCCAAGATTCTAGCTTTTGCTGCTCCACTGCTTTCTATCTCGCATACCAAAAGACAGGTTGTGCTAGGACGATGCGATTCCATCAAAGTTTCTGCAGCTAAATCCGGAAATTTCTCCCTTGGTTCGGTAAGACTTCACAATTATATATTATGCAAAAACCAATATCTCTGTGCAAATATGATAGTAGTCAATGAGTAATTTTTTTAGTAGTTGTGAGAGTCTGTAATGAAAATAAACAGATATTCAAAAGCTGCGACACTTGTGGAGCCAAAGGAGCAATTGAGTGTCCCGGTTGCAAGGTTTCTTATTTATGCATACACTTCTTCTTTTGTAGCATTTATCTTATCATACATATAAAGAAAAAAAAAATCGTATGTTACCTCCAGGGAACAGGTAGAAATAAGAAGAATGGAAATATTTTCGAGCGGTGGAAGTAAGTAAAAACTGAAACAATAATTTAAAATCAATCATATTTTTTCTAAGAGTTAATGATTTAGGAAAGTGCAAAACTGTAGATGTTTTGATTGCCAAGGATTCGGTATGAAGAGCTGTCCTAAATGTGGCAAGGGAGGTTTGACGCCAGAGCAGAGAGGAGAAAGATAGAACTATACTACTTGTTTTTAATAAACATGTATCTATCTCCATTACTTTGTAGTTATATATACTAAAAAATATTAATAATTTATCTTTTCGACAGAATCTGAGTTCCCTTAAGGTTTTAAATTATGACAGATGTAGCAAACAAAAAGTGCTAGAACAACTAAATACGACTCACATGTTCGAAATTTATACACAGTACTGATTATACATAAACTAATGAAATTCTAAAATAGAGAGACAACATCAGAACTTACCTTCGGTGGGAATTTAGAATATTCTAAAGAGAATCATCATCAATTTATATTACCAAAAAAAAAAAAAAATCATCATCAATTTACTTTGAAGATTATAATAATAAGATTTAACCATAACTTTCGTTCAAAAAAGAAAAGAAAAAGATTTCTCATAACTTTTTATCTTGGTTGACAATGACATATGTTTCGTAGTTGTAAATGACTCGTACGAGACGTAACAAATATCAAGACCGTTGTTGCAGACTCCTCATGGCTCAACTTGTTGCTCAACATTATGAAAATCTTACTACACACTAAAAATGGTTCACTGTAAATTATCAATCCTTTACCCCAAAATGACATTTTCTTTATACGGTACTTTTTTTTTGTCAACAAGATATACGGTACTTTGATGATGATGATTGTCTCATGATCTTTTAGTGACGCTCTGTAACTACTTTTTTAATCTTTTATTTTAAAATTTGACCTGTATGTTGTGTTTCTTTGTGAGTCATCATCATCTTCACAGCATATAGCATTATGTTTTTTGAAATATTTTTTTATATTAAAAAATGGTGTCGGCCAAGAAAGAAAGAAAAAATCATCATTATCCTCTGGACACCTCTCTCTTAAAAGCTGGACATGCCACACGAGTCTCCCTCACATAAAATTTCCTTTAAAGAAAACAATTTGTTTCTATTTTAAAAAGAAAACTTTTGTTTTTGTAAGATTGTAGATCGAACTTGGCGCTTCTTTGCTTTCTTGAATCCGAAGGACAGAGCTAAGTAAAGAAGCTGTGGATCATGTCGATGCGAAGAAGAAGTTTGCTTAAGGTTATTGTCCTTGGAGACAGCGGGTTAGCTTCTTTTTTTTTTTCTCTCACTTTTGTACCTTACTTGATCAATTCTTTAG
Organism: Eruca vesicaria subsp. sativa; assembly: GCA_932364175.1. Classification (NCBI taxonomy): domain Eukaryota; kingdom Viridiplantae; phylum Streptophyta; class Magnoliopsida; order Brassicales; family Brassicaceae; genus Eruca; species Eruca vesicaria. The sequence goes on from CAKOAT010571820.1 coordinate 135,811, forward strand.
CCTTCTTTTTACTGATTATGATCTGTCTGTTTCAGGGTTGGCAAAACATCGTTGATGAACCAGTATCCTCACTAGTTTTGATTCTTTCTTTCTCGCAACATAAAATTTTATTTATTTATTTTAAGGCCTCTTGGTTTTCAAATTTTTGTTCAAAATTTTGTGGAAGCCTTAGCAGGTTTGTGTGTAGATATGTGAATAATAAGTTTAGTCAGCAGTACAAAGCCACGATTGGAGCTGATTTTGTTACCAAGGAACTTCAAATCGATGACAGGCTCGTCACACTCCAAGTATGTTTCTTCTCTTGTCTTGATCTTATCTGCTTTATATTTTTAATTTCTAGTCTATATGTTTGTTTGTGTGTGTGTGCTTTAGATTTGGGACACTGCTGGGCAAGAGAGGTTCCAGAGTCTTGGTGCTGCTTTCTATAGAGGTGCAGATTGTTGTGTGCTTGTTTATGATGTTAACTACCTCAAGTCGTTTGATTCTCTAGACAATTGGCACGAGGAATTTCTTAAGCAGGTTCTTTTGCTCTTTGTACCTTTCTTCTCCAATTTATATTTCTGGATGATTCTTCTTCTGTGGATGAATCTTGAATGTTTTCTTAGGCTAGCCCACGGGATCCAACGGCGTTCCCGTTCATATTGCTTGGTAACAAGGTTGATATTGATGGAGGAAACAGTCGAGTGGTAAGTCAGCCTCTAAAATGATATAATATGATTACTTTAACAATTGTTAATGTTATTATTATGAATGATATAATATGATCACTATAACAGTTGTAAATGTTTGTAATAACCAATTGTTATGATCCTTTGTGTTGATGAAATACATTAACTTCAGGTATCAGAGAAGAAAGCTAGAGAATGGTGTGCTCAAAAGGGAAATATATGCTATTACGAGACATCGGCTAAAGAAGATTACAATGTAGATGAATCTTTCTTGTGCATCACAAAACTTGCCCTGACCAATGAGCGCGACCAAGATATGTAAGTAAACCTCTTAATTATTATATCCTAAAGCTAAAAAAGATTATAAAAGGGGTCGTGCTCGTGGATGATGAAACTGTTCCATTGAAACATTTTTCTTTGGTTGGCAGATATTTCCAGGGGATTCCAGAGTCTGGTTCGGAGCCTGAGCAAAGAGGAGGATGTGCTTGCTGAAGAGAAACATCTGTCTTAGCTATGCTTGATTTGTTCCATTAGTTTTCTTCAGTCTTTTGATCTTTTGGTGGTTCAGAGATTTTTTTGCACCAGTTGTTAAAGTAGTAGGAAAAACTCTGTAAAGTCTGACTATTTCTCTTACCTTATATTGTCCGGTTAAACCAATCTTAATCAATCCTGGTTGGCTCTGCTTCGAAACTCTATGAGGCTATCTTTGCAAAATTGGAGTTGCTCTTGGGATGGTGATCAACAAGTTATACATCATATTTCTTGTCATGAGATCATAGTAATGCTCTACTTTACCAGATTTTATATGCATTTGGCTCTTACATGAGAGTCGTTTAATTACTCTTTTATATTTCTGGCTGGATCTTTGGAATTATAGGGGTTGCTCTGTCACCATATCTCGGCAAGTACAATATACATATCTCAAAGTTCAAAGTCTTGACGGATCCATTCATCACCCATCAATATAAGGAGTTTTTTTTTTTTTTTTTTGAAAATTCATGCATGTTTGTTCTCTTTTTCTCAGTTTTGGCACGAGCCTAGTCATTGTCGTGCAGCTATTCCGTCTCTCTTCTCTGAAACCTATAAAACGTTAGTCTAAGACGATAGATTAATATATATATATATATATATATATATATATATATATATATATATATACTAAAATGTAGCTTATCAAATATCAACATACTTCTTATAATTCTTGTTACATTTTTTCAATCTTTTAGGAGGACGAGGAAGCAAAAAAAAAAAACGAGACTGAGTTTTTTGTTTTGTTTACCATGGCTATGTTAGTGAACTCTCATGGGTCATGGCAGGGTTGGAGATACGTATGAGCAAAATCATTCTGCGGTTTTGCGTATGTGAAGCTTTGTGATTTCATTTTTACACACGAAAAAAATTTAGTTATCCATTACAAGTTTGCATGTTGCATGTAATATTTGGATATATTTCTTCTGCATAATTTATTTTTATGTGACAACTAAAAAATTACATTAAAAAGTTTTATCTTCACTTTTAAAATTACAGTCAAAAACTAACAAAAATGACTGTAAAAATTTTATTTTCTAAATCTCCATCTTTTTTTGCTGTAGAAAATATGTTGTTCTTCGTTTTTTAACACAACTTATATTATAAAAAGTTCAATGAGTATTAATGTTTACAACTGAAACAGAAAATCCTGAAGCCATGTTCGACATAATAAAGCTAGAAAGCATTACAAAAAGAGTAATGATAAAACCATTTCAGGGTGAGTCATGCTCAGCGAAATGAAGAACTCACAAGGAATCTCCATTTTTATTCCCATGGCGATTGTTCTCACGAACAATTGTTAGTCGAAAACGACGTTGATACATCTATTAGAAGTTGAAATGTTGAATGTCAAGAACTCTAGGTGAGAAGTTCCAAAACCATAGACAGCATTGAAAGTGCGAAGTCCTAACTAACTTGATTTAACACTGAAACAATCATATTCTCCTTTTAACTCAACAAGACTTACTAAAGAGATTATGTGAATCTCAAGCTCTAGTACTCAATTTTGAAGTTGTACAGCTAAATTAAAAACTTCTATAGACCAAATTTTAGAAAAAAATTTCTACAATTACAGTTCAATCAATTATCTCCAGTATCATTTTGACATTTATTTCAATTCTAACAACCATAATAAATGCAAATGGGTTAATTTTCTTACATTATTCAAATTTTAATTAGATTACAAATAATATTTCTGTAAAAATAACACTTCAATTCTGCGCAAATAGTTTAATTTTTTTTTTCATTTTGGCTTTGATTATTGATATGAGTTATCTTTGATTAAGTTTGAGTTAGGTTTATAACACAAAATGTTACCAATCATGCATCAAATTCAATATTCTGATTTTAGATTTAATTTAAGATGTGTTGTAGTTGAGTTATAATTTTGAGTTAGTCCTTTTATAAAATTGCTAACTCAAATCATAAACGTATATTCAGTTACAAAAAAAAAATCATTAACGTACATCAACCATAATTCCATGTTTTAAAAAGTTGAGTTACAAATTTGATTAATTTTCTTTTTAAAAATAAAAATGAAAATCGGGAGTGTTGTATCACGTCACTTTTAAACCCAAAGGCTCAATGTCTGTTTTCTTCTTTTGCATGCAAAAAATTATTTTCCTTTTTTACTTACAAAAAAACAAATAATTAAGCTTAACATCTTTTGTTTATTTATTTATTTTGGATAAAGATGTCTAATAATGAAAATTTTGATGATGTTGGTGCTGGTGCTGATGTCACGATGGAATTATAATTGTTTTGCTATTACTTGAGTTTTTAAATTTAAAGTTTATGCTATTATTATTTGTTATTCACTTAATTTACTTTTATTGATATTAGAATAAATAGCATCAATACAGCTTAATGGTTCCTTATTTATTTATAATAAATATTTTACTATTTTATTATAATTTTTATAAAGTAATATATATTTACAATTAATTTTATACTTATTTAAAGTATTTTTTATTTTTTTATTTATTTCTTTTTAAAAACAGCTTAATGGTTTATTTATTTTAACAAATATTTCTGGCTGGATCTATGTTTATAATATTTTATTCATTTATTTATAGTATATACTGCAACTTATACATCGAAAATATTATCAGTCATAAGTTTTAATAAAATTTTAATTTTATTTTTTACTGCAAACTTACCACATAAATTTACAGTTTCTACTACATAATTTTTACTGCAATCTAAATCGAATTTCAAATCACATTGTAATTCAACTGTAACACTACATGTCACCGAAGCCTTTATATATACTATTTACATATTCATCACCATCGTCATATTTCAATTTTTTTACTGATATAAAATCCACACAATTGAAAAAGATGAAAATACTTTCCTAGCAATATACATGGATCATCATTAACTCGTTAAAGCCAACTTTGAGGAACTAAATATAGTTTTATATGTTGTTATTTGGTCAAAAGAACAAAAATAGACTACCTTTATCTATTAATGGTACTGTATACAAATATCTTTAGTCATGATTAGAGACCAAATCAATAGTTGTTAGCTATTTAGGGGCTATACATCTAAAAATAGATGGGTGCTCGTATTTTAATCCTATCCTAATTTGTCAAAAATTATCATAACTCAAATTACATGCATAATATTTGAACAAAATTCGATGAATCTATAAGATAAAAGTCTGGTCTTAAATCTCAAAAACATTAAATCATTTTAATTAAGAGAGAGAGTCTTAACTTAGTTAAACCTTTGAAGAACTTCATATTATAGTTAATTAATCCATGATCTGGTCAACATGATCTAGAAATAGTTTTTTTCCTGAGGAAGGGCTTGTTCTAAAAATAGTTCACTGTTCTATATGTGGTAGTGTAGATAAATATCTTAGCCATGACCAAATCAATAGTTCACAGATTCGCAAACTCTACTCCTTAAGATAGATGGGTGTTTGTTTTATAATATTAAACAAGCTAGTCAAATATCATTAATACATTTGTTAGTAGGTATGGTATATATGAGGGAATATCACAAAAAAATAAAAATAAAAACAATCTTCTTCGTCATCAAGGAATTTTAAATTAAACTTTATTTGATATTTAATCTTGATTAAATTCTTAACCAAAAATTTAAGATTTTGTGTAAAACTGTAAAACATTAAATCAAATGACTTAATTGTTAATTTATCTTCTAAGATCAGTATATAACATATACCAAGATATTGTGGTCTAATGGTTTATAGAAAGAGTTGGTTCGTTATACCTTAAGTTCAGTTTCTTTTTTTTTGTGTGTGTTATAGTACTATATGAATCATCTAGTTCCTGACTTGCTGAGACATATTATTTCATCCTAATTTTTTTTGGTGTAAAAGAAAAGCAACTAATACTGTGAAACAGACATCCTGAGTTGACACCACCAAAAACACACACAAACAAGTAAATAAAATAGTCACTTTCTCATCTATAAATACCCTAGTCACACTCTTCACATCGATTCGATTTTCCCCTCATCACTCCTCTCGATCATTTGAGGAAAGTAAAAAGGAAAAAAAAAATCGAAATAAGAATAAAAACAATTTCCCTTAATAAGAAGGAAATTATAAACTTTGAAGAAAATATACAAAACACAGTCTCTCTCACTTAAAGCCCCTAGAGAATCTAACCATCCCATTATCCATTTAAGGATCGGTGATTCTCTAAAAAAGTAAAGCACGAGCATGGCGGCCGCGGTTGCGACGGGGGTTGCACCGTCGACAATGATTGATCAAGTTCCGAGTCCGACGGCGGCTCAAACTTCGGTTCAGGTTCCGGTTTCGATACCGGTTCAGTCTCCAGTGGTTGCGGCTGATCAAACGCATCCGAATTCATCGCTCTACGTGGGGGATCTAGACCCGAGAGTGGCCGAAGCACATCTGTTCGATCTGTTCAAACATATCGCTAGTGTTGTCTCGGTCCGAGTCTGTCGCGATCAGAACCGTCGATCTTTGGGATATGCCTACATCAATTTCAGTAACCCTAATGATGGTAAAGTAAAAATACACGTTAATTAGGTTTTCATGTAATAAAACATACTCTCATGTATACGTACGTACTAAGTTGATGAATGGTACATTCCCACTAGTATTAGTATAACGATCATATTTTCGCCTTTTAATGATTATCTTGAGAAAACTTCATATTCCATTATTCATGCAAATCACTATTTTGCCAATATCGCCTTTTGTTAGACCCGCAAAACAATTATAGTCTTTATATTGTAACACTGATGACTGATCCATCATTGATATGTATCGTTTGAATACGTACGGGACTAATCATTCATGCAACTTTTCTAAAATGATTCTTTCAATAGAAAAAACAAAAAAAAACTCTTCTATAATTATGTTTGTGCCTTTATATTGTCATAGTAGATGCGAGCTAGTCTTCTACTTTGACAATAACGATCTTATATATATATATATATATTTCCAAGTTATTTATATATATATGAATGATTGGTTAAATTAATAAAAGTGATATATTTTCGTAGCTATCCGCGCAATGGAGGCGTTGAACTACACTCCCCTCTTCGAGAGGCCCATCAGGATCATGCTCTCGAACCGTGACCCTAGCACGCGAAAGAGCGGCAAAGGAAACATTTTTATCAAAAGCCTGGACGCCTCTATCGACAACAAGGCCTTGTTCGAGACCTTTTCGAGCTTCGGAACCATCCTCTCATGCAAAGTAGCAACTGACGTGACCGGACAGTCCAAGGGATACGGGTTCGTCCAGTTCGAGAAGGAGGAGTCTGCTCAAGCAGCAATTGACAAGCTAAACGGAATGCTGATGAACGATAAGCAAGTCTACGTGGGACACTTCATCAGACGCCAAGAACGTTCTCGGGACGAAAACGCCCCTACACCGCGTTACACTAACGTGTACGTCAAGAATCTCCCCAAGGAGATTGGTGAGGAGGAGCTGAGGAAGACGTTTGGTAAATTTGGATCGATTTCGAGCGCGGTTGTGATGAGGGACCAGAGTGGAAACTCGAGGTGTTTCGGGTTTGTGAACTTTGAGTGTGCCGAAGCAGCGGCGCAAGCGGTTGAGAAGATGAATGGGATTAGCTTAGGGGATGATGTGTTGTTCGTTGGTAGGGCTCAGAAGAAGTCTGAGAGAGAGCAAGAGCTGAGAAGGAAGTTTGAGCAAGAGAGGATGAACCGGTTTGAGAAATCTCAAGGAGCGAATCTGTATTTGAAGAATCTTGATGATAGCGTCGATGACGAGAAACTCAAGGAGATGTTCTCTGAGTTTGGAAATGTAACCTCTTCCAAGGTAATTAATAGCAAAAAAAAAAAAAAAAAAAAAATGCATGCATGCATGCAAATTTGTTTTTATTTTTCTTTATTTGTGTTTGAACACAAGTCGTCTAATTATATATGTAAAGGTTATGGTAAATCCACAAGGAATAAGCAGAGGGTTTGGTTTTGTTGCTTATTCCAATCCTGAAGAAGCCTCAAGAGCCGTGAGTTGCCTAAAGCTTTTCTACTCTTCTCTTTTGACATCTGAGATATGAACTAATATATATATTTATAACAATGCAGCTGAATGAAATGAACGGGAAGATGATAGGAAGGAAACCACTTTACATAGCTCTTGCGCAGCGCAAAGAAGATAGACAAGCACACTTACAGGTTTCTGAATCAAACTCTCTTTATTCACATTTATTTTTAATTATTGTTATTTTTTTATTTTTAATTATGTGGTGTGTAACTGATTACGTCTTGCTATTTTCCAGGCGCTGTTTTCACAGATTAGAGCACCAGAGTCAATGCAATCTCCAATGACGGGGTTTAATCACCCGCGAGTGCATGGTCCACCTCAGCACATGTACGTAAGCCAGAATGGGCGTCCAAGCATGGTCCCATCCCAGCCCATGGGATATGGATTCCAGCCTCAGTTCATGCCCGGGATGCGTCCAGGTTCTGGCCCGGGTAACTTCATCATGCCTTATCCTCTTCAGAGACAACCTCAGGCCGGTCCTAGAATGGGATTTGGGCGCGGTGCTACTAACATGCCTCATCACATCCAACAACAGCAACAAGTATGTTAAACTAACATAGTTTTTTGTTTATAGTTTTTAAGCTAATCATGAGGCTGAAATTGTGATGGATATTGGCAGCTTATGCACCATAACCCGAGCCCCGGAATGAGATATATTAATGGTGCGGGTAACGGGAGGAATGGAATGGAATTGAGTGTTTCACAAGGAATGTTGCCTCCAGTCATGCCTTTGCCAATTGATGCTTCTTCAATTGGTCTTGATGCTCCTCACAATCACCACAAAGCTCATCTACTTCCAATCTCTAAGCTCACTTCTCTCTTAGCTTCTGCTAGTCCAGCGGATCGCACACGGGTTTGCCCTTTCTTTTCTCTACATCTATGAAACCTATCTAGGTTTCGATTGTTTTATTTTGTTTACGTTTGCTTTTACATTTAGTGTATAATTTGTCAGCAAATCCATAGCTTTATAATCATCTTTTAAAGAACACGCTGAAGAGAGTTGATAAAGGTTGGCAAGTTAATGTAACATGTATATTGATTTGGTTGGACACTACAGATGCTTGGAGAGCGACTATACCCACTTGTGGAAAGGCAGGAACCACTTCACGTGGCTAAAGTGACAGGAATGTTGTTGGAGATGGATCAAGCCGAGATATTGCACCTGATGGAGTCACCAGAGGCACTCAAGTCTAAAGTCTCTGAGGCTTTAGATGTTCTCAGGCTATCTGCTGATGCACCTGATCATGATCTCGGTTTCTCTACCACCGACTGAAATCTCCACTCTCTATTTTTCCTAGTTTTATACTATGGAGTTTTTCCTTTGTCTTTTTTTTTTAGCAACCGTCTATTTATTAAAACTTATTTTATGGTTTTGAGTCTTTTTACCATAATGTTTGGTCCATTTTATTTTAGAGTTTATGTTCCGGACGATGATAATTTTCTTAATAATGTCATTAACCCACGAGTACTGGTCTTTTTAGTATCCTGAAAATTAACTTGGTCGTCTTCGTATATACACATCGTCTACATATATCAGTTTCATCTGAAAAATAAAATGAGTTTATTTGGTAGTACGTATGAGAGCATCTCCAATGAGGTTCTGCCTATTGGAGTTCTTAAAATATGTATTATATATATGGATGTGTACATAAATGAATTTATTCGTATGTGTCCTACTTTAGTTTGTGGTTTGGATTCAACCAGGGCTTGCTCTGAAATTTTGGAAACCCAAGACAATATTTTCACGATTTTAACTAAATTTTTTTTTTTGCTGGATTTCAAAGAATTTATATACAATAGAAATGAATTTATTTGTATGTGTCCTACTTTAATTTGTGGTTTGCATTCAACATTCTTGATTTCAATTGTGTATGTACACAAACTTATAGTTTAATGGTTTTTAAACTGGAAACAAGTAACTCAATGATTAGTTATAGCTTTTTGTTTCATAATAAACAGCTAACTCATGCTTTGAAGCATTTCAAGTTCGTAGAAGAGAATGGTCGACACGTTTAACCTGACCTCGACCAGGTAGAGCTCCAACCTGTCCTATTAGTACTTCAGTCAAGTTAAGGTTATCAGACTTTGGTGTTTTTGTACCAATTTCCATTCTTTTACTTATATTGTTTAGTTTTATTAGTAACCCTTGCTTTTCTACAACTGAATTCTCTTCTAGCCATAAATGTAGTTGGCTAATGTTTGTTCTTAAAAATGAACATAGTATAGATTCTTTCAAAGTTTATCGGTTTAGCAACACATTTATATAATATTAGGCGCTGATTTCATTGATTCCACGGCTAAATCGGGAAAAATTCAGGACACCACCGATTTAGCCGTGGAATCAATGAAATCAGCGCCTAATATTATATAAATGTGTTGCTAAATAAGAAATAAATAAATATTATGAAAATACATGTATATTTACGCGATAAATATAACTAATTTGATTGGACTTAACTAAAATAAAAAATAATTATACTTCAATTTTAACTCAATATACTCACAACACGAATGACTCGACTAATCTAATTTATATCCAATATTAAACATCTAACTACAATAAGAACATATAATTTTATAGTAATAATAATATATTTAAATTTATACATATAAATTAGAGGTTGACTCAAAGCATATTAAAAAGAAAAAGAAAATATTAACCAATTATATTTTATTTTTTTGTAGAATTTATATATATGCATGAGACTTCAAAATATTATCATTATATTCATTTATGTAATTTTGAATCAAACACTTCAGCTTATTATTTATTTTAATTTAAGCACAATATATATATATATTAAGTTATATATAATTTAATTATAATATATTTACATATCTAAGACAATAACCAACCGAAATGAAAATAAGAAAATTAATCAAAGTTTTATTATATTTACAATAAAAATATTATAGCTGAATTCGAAAAATAAATATTATCCAATATACCAAATTGATAACCAAATCGACTATTGATCCAAAAAATAATTAAACCGACAATAATATATCCAAAGTCATATGTATAATTAGAATAATATAATATTTATTAATATAAATTATACATATAAATTGATACAAAACTAAAACTAAATATCAATCAATTATTATAAAATTTTACTTTTATGAATATATATTTATACCCGTGCTTGAGCACGGAAAAATCACCTAGTTATAAATATTTTGGAAAATCTCTGAAGAAACTACATTCATTATTTTTTTTGTTTGATTTAGTATTTTGAGTTATGGATCATTGATAACCATCGGCTGGGAGTTTTGTCAGATTGATTGAACAAGATGCCATTGATAACCTGCACATTTTGACGGATGAGTAAAAAGACTCGAGAAGTGAATTTAATGTATTCATGAACTAAAACGGATCAAATGCCATCATTTTAGCGAATAGAGGCTCCTCTTGGTCTAGTGTCTCAGTATGAAGCGCGGATGCAAGTTCATGGTTCAGTATTTCAGACAGTATCTGAGAGTACTCAACCATATATATTATAATCATACGCATTAACCTTAGTCTCGGTTCCTTCAACAGGCAAAGTCGAAAAGCGTCCATAACGATGATGGTATCACCGCCGGTTTTCCCCTGCATAATATAAGACCCACGATCTCGATCGTGCGAGGAGAGCTAGCTAGGGCTGAGTCGCTGAGATGAATCAGGTGGTTCTACGGTCAGGATGTTGTAAGGAAAGATTTGGGCTCTATTATATAAGAATGGGCTTTGTGAAATAATGTTTATGAGACAAAACTATATAAATATTTCTTTTTTAGAGACCCAATTTGACTAAAATCTCATAGAACGGGTTCATAATAGTGTAGTCAGAGACTTGTCTTTCATAAACTAAAGTAAAACTGTTTTCGCAATAATAGAATTAACTAAAAAAAAAAACAATTTAATCTTCTTTTTTTTCTTTTAAATTTTACTCTCTGATTTGCTATATTTTATTTATAAACTAGGAGAATCCCGCGCTACGCGCGGATTTTGATATTTTGTGTTAGAATATAATTGACATTTTTTTGTAAGTGTGTTCGAAAATTACAATAAAGTTTAGATTATGATAATTTATATTCTTTAAATTAATAGTATACAATTTTTATTTTAGTTTATTTTTAAAGATTGTTATTATTTAAAAGGATTAAAAATATTTTATTCACAATATTATATATTAGTTGAATTTAATAAATTTGAATTTCAGTTATTTTTATTTGATATATTTTGTGTGTGTTAGATCCATATGATAGAACACAAATTTTTATTCATAGTCCAATAAAATAACATAAAATATTGAAATGTAAATAAAAATTAGAGATCAAAATGATATTATAGTAAAATAAAAAATTGCTTTGTTTCTGTTTATATAAAATTTATATGTATTCTTTTCTTTTATGATTTAATAAAACTATATTTACACAAAATTTTAAATGTTACTTTATTACTNTAGAACACAAATTTTTATTCATAGTCCAATAAAATAACATAAAATATTGAAATGTAAATAAAAATTAGAGATCAAAATGATATTATAGTAAAATAAAAAATTGCTTTGTTTCTGTTTATATAAAATTTATATGTATTCTTTTCTTTTATGATTTAATAAAACTATATTTACACAAAATTTTAAATGTTACTTTATTACTCATTAAATGATATTATATTTATCTAACTAATTAAGAACTGAAGAAACTTATTAATTTACCATGTTTCTTCGTTTATCGATTGAGACCATATGTGTTATTTATTTATGTTTTCATTAATTTTTCGTTGATATATCATACATTCACATTATTGGTTGAATGGTTTGTTACCAAACATTATTGGCAAAGTCAAGAACTTGATTGACTGTACCATCGAATTTGTTTCAAAACACACCTTCAGATTGAACCAAAGTTATAATCGAGTCTGAATAAAAAACAATATTTATTTATTTCAAATAAAAACGAAAACGAATTGACTTAACAACTTCATAATGCTTCAAAGAAACTGACTGAAAATTTATTTCAGCATTTGGATGGAGCATCCATATTAATATCACTGTGATACAACCAGGTTATTTGTTTGTGTTGTACTTGTATGTTTTTGGTGAATTTGAGGGGAAGATAGTTAAGTAGGAGTTTATGTAAAATTTATAGAGGAATCTAAAAAGTTATGTCGTTCATGATTATTGTAGTAAATAAGAGATTTGATGATATACAGTGATGAGAGTTGAAGAACAGTTTTTGGTGGCCGTGGCTATGAAAGACGAACTACGAAGGTGAAGCGATGAATGATTTTTAGAGCTGAGATGTTTTTGTGGATAACTTTATTTTTGTAGTAATGAATAAATGAATATCAGTGTAGGGCCATTAAAAATGTGAGCTCATTTATATTCTAAATAAACGTAGCAAAATCATATCAAATTCTCCTTATCTTATTTGATGACATAGCTCTTTTAAAAATGAGGAGATTTTTTTTTATATATAGATAGTTAGATTTAGATTGTCTTTTTTTTTTTGAACTTGTTTTTAAAGTTATTTTAATTGTTTGAAAATATATTTTCTTAAATTAAAATGAATGATAAAGAATGTTGGGAACCAATATTTCTTATTAATGATATCAAACATAAAAAAATATAGAAAAATTGACTATTTCCGTTCATTAATTCGGTCACCATTCAGATTTATTATTTTCATTGTAAAACAATAATGCTAGTTTGATATATATTGTTACTATCAGTATATGTCGTATTATTACTTCTCCATTCTTATGAGACGCTAAAATCATAATATATATACATTACTAATGTGAAAGATCTTAAATTTAATTAGTTATACCATTAATTTATTTTAAAACAATATTACTAAACCATTTATGCATTGACAAAGAAAACATTTATGCATTAGTTACACAGTTTTCTTTTGGCCAGCGAACTGCGTACGTGTAGTAATAAGGTTCACGGTCCCTCGATGTACAAAATACGACGTAACATTTTGATGAGGGTAAGACGACACGTAGTTCCTTTACATACTTAACAAACGACGTTTGTACATTTAATGAAACACTTTTTTTTTCAATTTCTTCCAACACATGGCACAAAGATTTTAGAGTAAATCAGGAATGTATAGCTATGAACGAAAAAGCTTGTTTGTGAGTTTGATCGTTCACAACCATAAAGCTTATTCAAAGATTGATCACTGTTTCGAGGGTTGTGAAAGGAACAAAAGATGAAAGGAAAATAGAGAAGAACTCTGTTTTGATGTTATTAGAATATGATCGAAGGCGGACTGGCGCAATAGTATCAGCATCTACATTTCACATCAGTAGATTATCGCCTGTGCTGTTGGACGAACTTGGAGTTCTTGGCGTCTTCTTCAATGAATCCAGCGGTGAGGTTGACGGTTACGGCGAAACCAGTGAGAAACGGCCAACAATGTTTCCATTCCCTCTTGAAGAACACTGGCCATGGATCGAACAACCTCATCTCTCTCCTGTCTCAAAAACTTCGGCTCCTGGTGACTGCTTCACGTTGACTTAGCGTACAACGTGTAATTGCCGTCGTGGTCTCTGAAAATCTATGGAAACATCTGAAACCCAAATAGCATATAATCCACATCTCATTGCCGCTCCTCTCTCTCTCTCTCTACACATTTATTCTTCCACCGCTTTTCCCAGTACATAGGCCACGCACCACCTTCTCTGACATCGTAGTTAGGCCATCATTAATTCTTGTCCCGAGTCAAGTCTCAAAAGTAGAGACATCAGAGTCTGATTCATCCTCACCTGTTCTTTCTCTTCGCTTCTAATGGCTTCTATTGCCTCTGAGACTGAGTCGAATATTCATGTATCCCAATGATCTTACGGGTCACCTTCTTCCGAACTTCAGAATCATATATTAAGTCTCGTTCAGCCTCAGTTGTTCCGTCACATCGCTTCTAATGGTGTCCATCGTCTCTTGCGTTGGATCATGCTCTGTACACTGTTGGCTTCACGACGACGACGTCTTTACACATATCAAAGATGGATTAGCCATTATATTGAGAAAGAAATTTGTTTTGCTATTAGAAAATTGAAGATGATGTTCAAAATATGGAGGTTCACCTTTTTTATAGATGAAAAACACCGCCTTGGAAAGGGATACATATCATTGAATTCGACGGAGGTAGAGTTTCTTTAAGACGATGAATCAAGACATCTCGTAACGCCTCACGAAATCAAAACTTCACAAAGGGTTTCTTCAGGACGATTCGGCTGACATCAGAAACACCATTGTTTCTGAAATTAATTGGAGGTTCGAGCATACAACGAACCCTAGAAGAACGGCGACATTTCGTGGAAGAGGGATGCTTCAGAGCCAGTTTTTGACGGGCCTAAACTTTTCTGTTTGAGCCCATTAGATGTTATAAGCTTCCGTGAAATTTTAAAGTGAAGGTGACAGGTGTCGCGTTTTCTTTGTAGTATTTTCTGACGTGGCTAACCCTTGAGTGAGAAAACTTTCTTTTATATATATAGATATTCAAATTTTCAGATTTTTCTTTATAATTAGTAAATTTATTTACGGAAGTAAATAATAAACTGTATCCAAGTTAAAGACGAGTGTAACTGACTTGATAGGCTCAAAGAAGTGTGTTAAGGCCTCAAAATTACCAGTGGTTGCCATAGAATGCTGAGTCTGTTACGCAGATAGATGCCACCAACTCTTAAAGGCGTTGCTGTTGTTTGTATCAGTTTTGATCGACCAAGAGTGTGTGTTTGACTCAAGCTAAGAAGTTTGGATTAAAACGCTTAAAGAGAGCAAAAAGGTGTTTTACATCTAAGTTCTTACGGTTACGCAATCCTGTGAATCTCTTAGCTTATCTTTATTGACTTTTTTGCATCTCTCCAAGAAAAATGTAACAAAATACTAAAACAGAGGGTACTTTAACTGCCTCTACATACAATAGGCCACTGAAAATAATACAAAGAAGATAGATTCTCCTTTTATCTTTCTGCACCTCTCCTCTTCAACGCCTGCCAAAAAACTACATGAGTAAAACAAAGTAAAAACAATTGCTTGCAGCATTGACATATATATAACCTCTACAGTAGCCTTAATTGCTGCTTGCTGCCTATAGTGTTTTTCAACTTTGCACCCTCCGCACCAGCTTGAGAAATCTTTCTGATATCTCTTCGCCTCTCGAAAAGTTGAGCTATATACAATGAGAGAAAAGACAAAGGGGAGATAGTGAAAAATTCCCCATGAACAAACTTTACCACTTTTGAAATGGTTCAACAAACATTTGATGTTTTAGCATTTTTGAAAGCCTTTTTTTTTGTCTTACCTTCTACACCACATAATCAAGTTCACTAGGCGTCCAGAAGTTATAGCTCTAGCACCATGACGGTGACGTCCATGATGAAGAACGGCTTGACCAGATACCTGTGAGTAGTCATAATTTTCCTACAGGAGAAATAACTAAGCATCAATCTTACTTAGTGATCAGCTAATAAATGGCACAACAACTGTAAGTACCTTGATTTCAGAAGTCACATGGTTATCACATCTCACACCTCGAAAGTAGAGCTCCGCACCAGTAAACTGATTACCCAAACAGACGTTCAAAGTAACCTCTGAATCATCCACATGGAACCCTAAAAATCAAGAAAATCAAGGTTTTTTAGATATTCTCACCACTCCAAAATCAAACCAGAGAGCTTCCCAAGTACTACTTACCAACATCAGTATCCCTATACTTTCCATACTCAATAGCATAGCCATGGTGAGAATCTAAACCGGTTCCACAGACTTCCGGGAACAAAACTGACATAACAACAACAAAAAAACACAAAACCCATGAGCACACACACATACAGCTAATAAATTTTTTTGGCAAACAATCTCAAAAAAAATATAGCAGCAAACATTGAGATATAGGGCTAATGAAGTCCTCAAGCAACTTCTGGAGCATGCTGCCAAGCCCAAAGTCATCTAGAACAACACCAAATCTGTTTATTGTAGTTGGTCTCATCATTGAGGATTTTGAATAATGGAACCATTTCTCCATATTTTCAACCTGAGCAATATAAAGTTTTTTTTGCAAAATTATCAGACAGAGAAGACAACAACACACATATAAAGACTAAAACTTTGAATCTCAAAAGTTCATATAAACCTCTGCTATAAACATTTGGCAAAACTGTGGCTTAAACATATCAAAAGTGTAGATCCCAGGAGCTACACGAACAATTATGCTTTTGAAACTCTCCTCCGATCTCTTACTAACAGCGTCAAGAAACGAAGGCACAAAGAAGCTAGCTGGGTCCAGAGTATAGAGCTCTCCATGTAGACGCTGCCATTAAAAAAAAAAAAAAGATTCAATGAGACAATAATTTTTTCTTTATTTTTTTGGTAAAATGTTAAAATTCAATTGAGACAAGATTTGAGTAAGAAAAGGGGCATTTACCTGGTAAGAAGACAATATGTTCTGTCTGTACTCTCTATGCTTCTGAACCTGTCCCAAAAATTAACTAAATTTCAAAAAAAAAAAAAAAAAAAAACAGAGCGAGAAAAATAAAAAAAAAGGTCGAAACTTTTGTACCCGAATTCGTTCAGTTTCAGGTGAGTAACGGAGGAGAAGGTCACTCATGGCACGGACCTTCTCGGTGCGTGTGGAACTGAGGAGATTCTCGGGCAAGAACCGCTCGAGAGACCTGAAGAGAGAAGGGTTAAAGTCGAGCTGTAGATCCTCATAGTGCTCTGGCTCGTGCTCTTCCTTGGGTGTTCTCCGGAGTTTCAATTTTAGGGTTTCTTGGGGTTGCTGCTGCTGCTGCTGCTGAGGATCGGATTGTTTGGATGAAGAGCCGAGGGCTATGGATCTAAACCGATTTAAATTGGAATTCATGTCAGAGGGGGAGGTCATTTTTCTAGGGTTTTACCGTTTTTTTTGAAAAAGAGGGGATGATGGTTTGTTTTGGGGGTTAGGGTTTCACAGTTGTATAGGAAGAAAAAAATTATGTGAAGGTAAAGAACATATATAATGGTAAAAAAAAACTCAAATGAGGATTTTAAAGAATATAAATGGGTTTAGAATGTAATCTAGGAAAATGAGATTAGTGGAAAAGTAAGATTTTAGGGATGCGGCGGATAAAGATGGAGCGTCTAAGGAGAAAAACGGAATAAAAGATTAGGTTTCACCAACCGTCGCAATGTTAAGAAATAAAATTTTAGTGACACGTAGATATAATGGTGAATTTGAGAGAGAAAAAAATGATGTTTCTAATTAATTTCCAAAAAATTATCTGTTTTTTGTTTAATAGATGAGTTTTGATGTGTTTCTACTCATAATCTATCTTTATGTAGGCTTATATTCTCTTGTTTGGATTTTACTTTCTCTTGATAGGTAAAAATGTATGTTTTAACTATTGATTGAGTTTTTGCTTAGAGTTAGTTCTCCTTTAATTGTTGTCCTGAGAGTGTATGTCTATGTTTTATGAAGCTATTAGTTAGCCAGGGATTTGGTTTGTCCAATAGTTGTAGAGATCTTCTTATACCGGCTTTGAATAAGTGCTCAAAGTGTACATGTACAAGTTGCATTCTTTTTTTTTTCCAATTTTCTTAAAATAATTAAGGTACTAGATTATCAAAACACACATATATTACATGCAACTAGAGCCCTAATTTTTAGATTTTCAATTGCAAAATTTTGAACTCAGCAGAGGGCCTAAATTACAAAAAAAAATATATGAAAATATTAGCAACAGTCCCACATGATTTACTGATTGATTAACCAAAAAAAATATGTAAATGTAAGATGTAACTGTAAAATCCAAATTTAAAAGTTATCTAAAGAAGGAAAAATCATATATAAACTTAAATTTTCTGTTGATAAGAAGCAGACATAAATTCCAAAAATACCAATAAACCCTGTATAATGTTTTTTGATATTGTACTCATTTATCTTTCAATTCTTGTCCTTTGCCCCAAATAGATAAAATAGCATTTGTACAAAATGATATAAACTTGACAAAAAGCTAGAAAATCTCGGATGTAATATTCTACTTTTTTTAAATGAAGTAATTTTATAATTTTGACGGACTCTCACGTTAAAAGTTGGAGTGGTTAATATCGTTTATACCCTTAATGAATAATATATATAAATCAGCCAAAAATAAAAACGAATTTAATATTTATTTGATTAGATAAATGATTTAAACTGATAATAATAATAATAATAAGAATTATCCATACTCTAAATATATATTTAAAAATAAAAGATAATTCCTATAAATATTGTGTTGTTATCCGGAAAACATATTTATTTGCGAAGTGATTTTTCGCAACGGAGCTCTCACGTTAAAAGTTGGAGTGGTTAATATCGTTTATACCCTTAATAAATAATATATATAAATCAGCCAAAAATAAAAACGAATTTAATATTTATTTGACTAGATAAATGATTTAAACTGATAATAATAAGAAAAATTATCCATGCTCTAAATATATATTTAAAAATAAAAAGATAATTCCTATATATATTGTGTTGTTATCCGAAAAACATATTTATTTGCGAAGTGATTTTTCGCAACGGAGCTCTCACGTTAAAAGTTGAAGTGGTTAATATCGTTTATACCTTTAATGAATAATATATATAAATCATCCAAAAATAAAAACGAATTTAATATTTATTTGACTAGATAAATGATTTAAACTGATAATAATAATAAGAATTATCCATAATCTAAATATATATTTAAAAATAAAAAGATAATTCCTATATATATTGTGTTGTTATCCGGAAAACATATTTTTAATAAAAAAACTCAAAATCAGAAAACACATAAATAAATATTTATAAAATAAAAAATTTCATTGTATATAATTCAAAAGAGAAAATTGAAAAATTATAAAATGTAATTATTTAAAAAAAAAATATAATTCCTATATATATTGTGTTGTTATCCGAATTTTTTAAAAAAAAAAAAAATCAAAAACAGAAAATACATAAATAAATATTTATAAAATAAAATCTTCAATTGCATATAATTCAAAAGAGAAAATTGAAAAATGTAATACGTAATTTTTTATTAAAAGAATATAATAATATAATATAATGATAGATATTTGTGAAGTTATTTTTCACCTCTGAACACACACATTAAATTAAATTTATATTTATAATTTATATAGTTAAACCTTAAACATGAATTAATCATATAAAATAAAAGTTCATTCAAAAAGAAAGAAAATATGTGTTTGATAAAAATTAATTCAAATATATTGTATTGTTATCCAAACTAATATTATTTTTTCTGTAAGATCGACTTTTTTGATGCAAATAATCATTTACTTTGATATTTTTTAAATTGATTTAAAGATAATTAAGCCCGCATGTGCGGGCAAAACACCTAGTACAAAATGATTTTTCACAACGGAGCTCTCACGTTAAAAATTAGAGTGGTTAATATCGTTTATACCCTTAATAAATAAAATATATAAATCAGCTAAAAATAAAAACGAATTTAATACTTATTTGATTAGATAAAAGATTTAAATTAATAATAATGATAAGAATTATCCATAATCTAAATATATATTTTAAAATAAAATAAAAATATAGTTTTTATATATTGTGTGTTGTTATCCGGAAAATATATTTTTGATAAAAAATTCAAAAACATAAAACACATAAATAAATATTCATAATGTCAAATTTTTAATTGTATATTATTCAAAAGAGAAAATTGAAAAAAGTATAATACATAATTATTTTCAAATTAAAAATAATAATATAATACAATGATATATATTCGTGAAGTTATTTATCGCCGCTGAACTCACACGTTAAATTAAATTTATGTTTATATTTTATATAGTTAAACCTTAAACATGAATTAATCATATAAAATAAGAACATTAAAAAAAATACGTGTTTGACAAAAATAAATTCAAATATATTGTATTATTATCCAAACTAATTTTATTCTTTCTGTAAGATTAATTTTTGAATGTATATTTATTGATTCAATTTTTCAAATTGAAAGATACATTTCTATATTTTTATCAATTAAGAAGAAATGAAAGAGACTTTAGATTTTTCAAAATTTTAAAAGAAAACATAGATTTGTTTTTAATTTGTGAATAATTTTATCAATGTAAAAAACAAGAATGTTTTAGGTCGAATTATTTGGATGTAAATAATCATTTATTTTGATGATTTTTAAAATTGAATTAAATATAATTAAGTCCATATATATGTGCGGGTAAACACCTAGTTCAAAATAAAAAAACTTCTAAAATCAAAATTCATAAAAAAACATGAAATTTCAAACAATAGTTAATTCCAAATCTGCACAATAAAGAAACACACAAAAAAAAAAACAGATCACAATGTACAGTTACATTAAACAAACAAGAATCTGTAATAAGAAAATCAGAAACTGCACATTTGTTATGACTTTATTATTCACAAAGACAACTTTCAAAGTAAAAAAAGTAAAAAAAAAGAGAATCAAGCATCATCATCATCATCGGAGGTGCCAGGAGCAGCAGCAGCAGCATCGGGACCACTTCCCTTAACTACCTCAGAACAACAACCGAAATTAGTAACCGCCTCAGGCCCAATAAGCTTAACCGCGGCCTCATCATACGCCAAAGCAGCTTCCTCCGCCGTATCAAACGTCCCAAGCCAGATCCTAACAGGAGCCCTTCTTCCTCCTTCACGATTTCCACCGTGCGCCTTACCACACCTGATCTCCGCCGCCCATTTCCCCCACGGTCTCTGCCTCACCCCTCGAAACTTCTTCTTCTTATCAATCTTGATCTTGAACCGCGTCTTGCCGTGATCGCGATTATTATTGTTAGAGGAATCCGACGGGTCGATGACGATCTCGTTGACGAACCTCTTCCCTCTGCGTCCGGTGATTCTCTGTGCTTGGTCGTCTTCGCTGCTGGAGGAATCGGTGGCTTCCGCGTCGGTGAATGATATCCTCACGATTCTCTTCATCACGCCGTGAAAAATTTGGGATTTAACGGTGTTAAGTTAAGTTAAAGTTAGGGTTTTGTTTGTTTGTGTTCGATCGTTAAAATGAAGTCCTGGCTTGTGCGATACTTCATCCTTTTTTTTTTTTTTTTTAAGTCGGTTTTGAAACATTAGCGACCAAAAATAAAATTGTAGGGTGGATATTACTTACTGGTCAAGGAAAGCATTGGGGGTATGCTAATGTTTTTTTTTTTTTTTCTAATTCAGCATATTCATAGGGATCATCACAATCTGATTATATTTATCTTCTTCTGGAAAATTGATATGGTTGCGTGCAACTAGAAAATTTTGTTAATAGACGATAAAAATGAAATATGTATCATCAATAACCAAATTTGGGTCGATATAAGGAGTGTAGTAGGCCCACTCTATATAGAAAGCAGAAGTGGTCATGTTGTATAGCCCAAAACATTATGGAAAAGAACAGCCCAAATACGATTTTCTTTTTTAGTTTCCAGTTTGAGAGTCTGAAGGGCATATATACATATATAGATTGAAGTTTAGGCTCGAACAAATTATAAGGTTCAAAATCCATGATAGGATCAAACCCAATAGCTTTTGAAGATTAGTATCGATGTATCATACGTATTGAATAAGTATATGTGGACGAAATTTGAGGGAAGTTATAGTCAAAGATAATGTTGGTTGCAAAATTAGATGAACAATAATAATACATCATGAAACCGGGAGATCAGTTTCTGATGTGAGGCATGCTCCATTTTCTTAGCACTATTACATGACCTATTCTAAGCACCACTCGTTTGGAAATGGAACATTAAACCGATGTCTTCAGAACATAGAGAAAGTTCGGTGAGAGTTTAAGAATAGAGGCAATCGTACGTTCGAGTTTTAGGAAGTGTTGTCGACAGACATCACCTGTCAATTATCTTTCTTTTCTTCATTTTTCCTAAAAGTACTTTTCTCCTTTTTCCAAATTGAAAGTATAAAGTGATCTATACTGGTGCTACGATTATTATTGTGGTACACCACCACGAGATAAACTTTATTATCTGGAACGAAAAGATGAGCGTTGAGTATATTCCCCTTCTACTCCGACATCTAATTCAATACATATATAAATTCGCATGTTATTCGGAACTCAACGATCATTCACACGCAACGATATTCAGAATCTATATACAGTACTGAGCCAATTATTTTTCATATGTTTCCCTATCATTATATGTTTCTATTTCAACCTAAATATATGGATTGTCTTACAAAAGTTGAATACAAAATTCAGATGGATCAGAATGCAAGAATATAACACATACTACCTCCGTTTCATTTTAGGTTTGTATATATAAATTAAAAAAATATTTATATTTATATATTTTCTGAATAAAAACATCATTAATTATGTACACATTTTTAACTAATATAAATTAATATTTTTATTAAAATAACAAAACAACATTTAATTTGAAATGAAAATTTTATTTTACACGAGAACTAAATTGAAATGAAGGGCGTATAATTTTTCTCTCCTCACAGGATATTATTACTAATCGACAGGATTAAAGAAAAATATGTTTCCATAGGGTAAAGACAGTGTGTTGGCCCTTTTCTTCACCGCATAATAATGTGTAGTTGTTTGAGACTCTGCCTAATTAATATTCTGTCTTTTATTAAATGTATGTTTTAAGATTTATACACATTAAAAATTATATATTTGATTTTAATTATAAATACATTATTTTCAATGGCTGTCTATTTTCTGTAACTTTGAACCAATAGATATAATAAATGCAATTATTTTTCAATTATAATTTATCATTTTTAGCCAAACATATCATATCGAAAAAAATCATAAAATAACATGTATCTTTATCAAACGAAGGGAATACATTAATATACCGTGATGGTCGTAAACTCCAAAAATTAGTAACAATCTGAAGTGACTCGAGTGGCAAAACGTTGATTCTCATATGAAGGTTCAGTGGTTGATTTGTTTTTCCCTCCGATACTATTTGTAGTGGCTGTAGGCTGCCGAACTATCGCTGTCTAAGCGGTCATGTGTCAAAACACAT
Source organism: Eruca vesicaria subsp. sativa (assembly GCA_932364175.1). Lineage (NCBI taxonomy): Eukaryota > Viridiplantae > Streptophyta > Magnoliopsida > Brassicales > Brassicaceae > Eruca > Eruca vesicaria. Next base: position 159,052 of record CAKOAT010571820.1, read on the forward strand.
GTCAATCGAAAATGTTAAGTAAGTACAACCGATTATGGTAGTTCAAATAGTATTCTTTAGGAACAATGACCAAAACATGAAAAATGATAACATACAAAAACACACTTTCTGCGAAAACTAAAACACTCAATAACAAACGAACTGAAACGTTTCAACACTAGCTCAATAACTACTCTTGTAAAAAGGAAAAATGCAAAATCATATTATATCGTCTGAGGCTTTTTATTTTGTTGGTTGGTTTTTTCTTGTTGCCCTTGTTTTGCTCTTCTTGTCTTTATCATTGTCATCCACTTATAATCCTCTTGTAAGCTCTAGGAAAACATTGAAAATGAAAGGGCTTTTGGATCCTCAAATCAAATCTTTGTCACTAACTTTACTAAACCTCGTGTTACATTCTCTAGTTTTATTCAAATAAATTTGGAAATTCAGAATTCTCTTTTTTCTTTCTGAAGCAAAACCTCTCCATTAGAGAGCTTATAGCCCAAGTAGAATGTGGTAAAGAAGTGTGATCGGTAGTGCAACAAGCATTCCAAATATTGCCCTGCAATATCTTCATTAAGAAAAATACCCATGAAAAGTTCCTCTTTATCCAAAATAAAATACTAACCCTGTACTTAAGATTGCCGGATGAACATTGTATTCTTTTGCAAACACAAATGGCATGATTCCTTGAGGCAATGCAGCCTACAAAAGCGGTACCACAAAAACTCGTTTAGTGGTTTATTATTAAGAAATTAGCAAATATTATTTCAAATATATTTACTTGAACTATGGCCACACGTAATAGATCTCCGCGTAATCCAATAGCCATGGAAGAAACAGCCATTACAGCTGGTCCTGTCAAGAACCTCACCGCCATTGCAAAAGTTGCCATAGAATTTCCACAAGGGATTAATTTAGGTTGTAACGCCATGAACAACCCTAGACAATTTGTGCAACCAATTAATTAATTTTCATTCAAACACAATAACTGATCATAGGATATATCATGTAAAAGCAATGTAATCCAATAAATTATGATAGGACACATCATTTAAATGCGATGTAAGTCCAATAAATGATGATGGCATACATGTAAATGTAAACTCTAGTTCCAGTTAGTATTGGGGACCACGACAACAATCAATAACACGAGCTATGGCCCTTACACAACCACCATTTATATAACACGGTTGACGTCTCGTCGTTGGCCATACATTATTGGATGGTCCATCCCATAACGAGCCACCCCAAAAAAACAAAAAATACCACACCATTTTTGACTACCACCCAAAAAAAATGCAAAATCTTCCGTACGATTAATTCGTTTGTGACTGTGGATTGGCATAATTAAAAAGAAAAAGAAAAAAAAGAAACAGAATGAAGAAGATGGGACTCACCCAAACTGAACATTGCCATACCAAGACCAGCATCAGAGAGGATTGAGATTGATTGCTGAATGATTTTAGGCATTGCCACATTCCAGCTTACATATTTCATCATTATACAATCATCACAAACCCGTTTAAGATCCCATAATAATACTGATAGTTAAGTATTGCTTCATTTTTGGTTAGTTACCGGAAAGCAACGAGAGCCCATATGAGACCAGTGAGAGTGGAGTAAGTGTTTGGGTTCCTGATAAGTTTCCTCCACACCATCATCAGTATCAACCTAGTCATCACACTCGCCGGGGGCATATGTTGTCCCGGTCCAGTTTCCACCGCTTCATTAGGGTTTAGCTCACCCGTGGAGTTACACCAACGCTTGTGTAGTCCGCTTGGCACTTCCTTCACTCTCTCGGATTCACCTTCCCCGCTACTGTCTACATTCCTCGGACCAGTAGCTGTCATTTTATAAGCAAATTTGTTTGAGAGAGTTTAATTTTATAAAAATTTATATAAGAATTAAAAAATAACCTTTAGTTTCTACGTTTTGAGGAGGATCCGGGACTATCATTCGAATCTCTTTTGCTCCCTGGTCGGATCCTCCGGCTTGTTCATTAGCTCTATCCAAAACGGGTGACCCGTTGGAGCCCAAGACGAGCATATGGAGCCCCTTAGCTTCATGACTACTAGATTTGCCTCCCATATGATGTTTTTTGGTGACTGAGGAGGAAAACTCCGTATTCTGGGTTGGGTATGACCCGGAAGTACCCGGGTAATACCCGAACCCAGACGACGAAGCCATACAACAACTCTCCTCGAAATTTGAAGGCCTAGGAGTTTGTCCCCTAGACGAAGACTGACCAAAGTTCAATGAATAGAAGTCCGAGTGATTAAAGTTGGAACCTCTTGGAGTCGTGTTAAGGCTATAAATCTCAGCTCCGCTGATATTAGAAGGACGTGGAGTCATACTTGAAGAGCATAAAGATCTCCTCGAAGCGTTTGATTTCCTCACCGTGACGTGTAACTTCCCATCCCCTCGTATCTCAGCGTCAGTTTCAAGTACGTTATTCCCATCCAACGAAACGACGTCGGATTTTACGTCGAAAGACACAATACAAGCAGCCGTCTCAGGAAACTGCTCCATTATCAGATTCTTAGCTCCTCTGTACTCAAATAAGAAGAGGAGAACCGTGTGCCATATTATACACTGGAGAACGACCACCTGGACCATCAGCGAGTCGGAGTAGTAATCTCCGTACATGGCGTTCAACAGAGGGATTCCCATGACGAGCGTGTTGGGGAGCGTGGAGAGGGAGAAGAGAGTGATGCTCCACTCGAGACTACCTGAGCGGGTGAAGTTAGCCCATAGGGTTAGGAGAGTGAGGATGATTAGTTTCTGGAGAGTGTCGGCGGCGATGAAACGAAGATTCATGGTGTAAGGGTTGTTGGTGGAGATGAAGTGGAAGGTGAGGAGAGGGACGGCGAATATCTCGACGAAGCGGTTTATTCCCGAGCATTGGTCCGGTGAGAAGAGTTTCCACCAACGGACGGAGCCGTAAGCGAGGATCATAGCGACGTATAGTGGGATTACCGCAGTGAGAACTGTGTAGAGGTCGTGCCATGTGATCATTATCTTCACCTGAGGAGTGGCGAAAGTGTAATTTTATGTAGTGTCAGTCTCTATACTATGTAATGACGGAAGCTTGTCAGTGAGAGAAAGATATTTTGGGTATTATAGTTATACGAGAAATACGTCCCTTTACAGCACTTTTATACTGGAAACATAGGAAGAGTTTTAAAGTTCCTATTTAAATATTTTACACGTTTTTTATTTATTTATAAAAAGTATAAACTATTTTGTAGCCCTTTTTCAACTACCTCTTTCTGAACTTTTTTTCTAGTTTATGAAAGGATACTATAGAGACTATATCACATCGAATTTATTTAATGAATAGTTGATGGACTGTGTTTGAAATCGGTTGTGTATGAGGAGTTGTGAATTTGTTTTGAAATTCAGTTAGAATGGATCGTGTAAACTTGGTGGAGTATTAAAAGCACATGTTTGTGACAAAGTACTTAGCCAAACATGTTACTGATATATTTAAAAAAAAATACAATTATACGTAAAAAATAAATATTTTTTCTTGACATCATGTCTATTTGTATTTGATAAAAAATGTTTACATGCTTTAAAAGTTACGTTATAATGTTCAAAGCTACTAATGTTTTAAAAGTTCTAACTATATTTTATCATATAGTGACTTGGTCATATCTAGCTTATCATATGCTCAAACGCCAAGTTCCTACTCTGTGATAGAATGATTCGTATGAACAGGTTACTCAACCTCAAAAGGACCAGCAAGAAAAGAGGCGTGTTAAATTGACTTAACTGAGATAATAACTATATGATTTCTGTTTTCTCTTATATGACTATATAAGCTGGATAAGCAAAGGTTCAGTTTAGACTAAATAATGGGTAATACCTTGGTGGTGGTTGATTTTATTAATGAGTTGAGTAACCTGTTCATACGAATCATTAGGGTAATATTTCGTATTTTTTCTTGACATCATGTCTATTTGTTTAGACTAAATAATGACTAAGGAGTTGATTTTATTATTATTCATATAAATTGACTAAATAATGACTAAGGAGTTGATTTTATTATTATTAATATAAATTGGTAATGCAAGGGAGTGCAGTACTCGCAAAACTTGGTTTATCTAGATTCTACTTTTTTATTGTACTGTACAATTCTTTTAGCAAGCAAGGGGCTAATCATGATATCCTAGCACTTTCAAGGGACTGGCGTTAACTTTTAGGTCACTCTTTTCAATTTTCATAAGCTCTCTTATACATTATTACTTTTCACGCAGAATATAAGGTGTTAAAGCCTCTTTTGTTAGGAAATGTTTTAGTTGAAAGTCGGAATGCTTTTGAAAATCAACAGAAGACGTGAGTGTGTATTAGTCTAATGACTTAATCCCCAATGTCACCTCACTATCGGCTAAGTCCACTCCTAGATAGCAAAAGCTCATACTAAAATATACATCTTGAGATTCTTTACCAAAACCAATAATGGAGAAAGAGATTGGAATGGTACATTACAACTGTACTGTAAATGAAAAAATGAGACAAAAGGGAACACTGTTCCAATTTTACATGAATAACAAAAAAAGTGAATTATGGAGGACTAATATACTTTTATGTCTTTTGTTTTACCATTTTCCACTTTTACATGAATAATACATAAAAGTATGTCAGTAAAAAAATACATACAACTATAAAACTATGTCAGTAAAAAACAACATACAACTATAATGTTTTGTTAAATTTTTTTTTTTTGCTGTGTTGGTGAAAACAAAATAGAATCCAAAGTAAAAAAAAATAACATCATTGTTTTAATCTTGTATGCATGAGAAGTACTGATCTATGAAAGAAATTAAACGATCATGATAGAACATGAGGATCGACTCTAACAGGCCTGGGCTGCGTAAAAGTCCAGGTAACCATAGAACCCCAACATGATCTTCCGCTTAACCCAATTTATTTACTCATTTATTTCAGATCGAATATCAATATTTTTAGAATCAGTTATCATTTTTGAGTTTATTGGGTTCTATGAATTTGAACTAGAACCTATATATCTATCTACGATAAATTTTTCTTTTTTAAATGTTTCTTCTATCTAGTTCCAGTTTGTTTTCTCTTTCGATGTGAACTTTCTAGCATTTCCATGACGATGGAAATGTTATTGAAGAGCTCGAGACTAAACCACAATTGCTTTTTATTTTTATTTGCAATGGTAAATTTCTCTCCTTTGAGAAGATGAAATATTCTTAATTTATTCTACCCTTTATCTTTGTTACAAAGAAGTGGTCAATAGACTCAATACTGGAACCGATTCTCTCAAGTTAAGACAACACGAATATTAAAAGTTGTTGTCCACAAGTTGGCCTATAATATCACTTCATATCCAAGGGATCTTATTCCAGAATTCAACAACTCATCAATTAACTTTTTCTCTACATGCCTAAGGCCTTGATTCAAGTAGCTTCACATATTGTCATCAATATTTCCAGTTATATCATATATATATAATATACTTTTTTCTTCTAATTATATTTGAATGCGTTGTAAGTTTAAAAACTTAAGAATTGTATAATCTCTTTTCGTGGATTTATAGTTAAAACTACGAAGCCAAAGAAGGAAGAAATAAAAGTAGTTACCAAAAACAAACAGAAATTTTACAAAAAAAAAAAACAGAAATCTTTTATATTTATAATTGTCTCGACGCCAGGGTCTTAACAATTGTTCCATATTCGGCATACTTTTATCCATGCCGAATCAATCCATACACTTTTTATGTTCATTTTTAGGCATAAATACAAAAATCACAAAATCTTGAAATAGCCAAATTAGACCAAACAACTCCCCCATACCTAAGGCCTTGATTCTTGCAGTCTCACACACAGCCACAATTATTTTATGGTCAATTGTTATTTGCCTTTATATAATAATAATAATGCATATATTCTACCGTATTCAAAGTATACTTTAAAGAGTTTCTCTTTATAAAAAATATTTTATGGAGTTCAAAAATTTACATAAAAAATATTTTTTTGTTGGCTTCAATATTCTACAGAGTTTCTTTTAGACACGAAAAGGAAAACGGTCCTTAGGAAAAATAGCATAAGGGCAAAATTAACGAGAGAACTCAGGGAGGAGAGAGTTTAACAAAAATTTAATAAATTAGTGGGGTGGATTTCTTAAAACCAAAAATCAGTGTTTGTTGTTTTCAAATAAGCGTCAGATTATGTGGATTGTTTCCACTATTCGCAGATTCCACTAATACATGATGACCTATGATTATTTTTTTTTTAGTTAAAAAATAATAATAATCACTTTTCATTGGGGTTTTAGGTTAATGATGCTCCAAGAGCATCGCTAACCTAATACCTCATTTTAAGAGGAACAAAACGTCAAAATGAGGATTTGAGGGTTGATTGCTCCAACTATAAAATCTCAAAAAAATCCTTAAAAATTTATATTATTTGTATTATAGTTCTTGATATTAACAAAAATTATGAATAATGATAATATTTCACAAATACATATAAAACATGCAATTAATATATTATAGAACACACAATATTACAATATTATATGATAAAATAATATAAATTACATGTATAATAAAATAACATACACACAGACAAAATTTAGAAAGTTAAATATATATAAAATACCACTTGTAAGATATGTAATATTTAAATATTTATATAATTTGATTTAATTTATGTTAAGGATGTTTAATGTTTTTTAAATTTTCTATGAGTTTTATTTAATGTATTTTAATATTTGTGTGAATTTACTTTTAATTTTTTGTATTATTTATTATATTTTATTTTATTTTGGTGTATTTAAGTTACTCTAAATTAAGTTAGTAGATGTATTTGTGAAAGAAAATAATTGTAAGGACTAAAAAGACAATGAATAGTAGTTTTGAGGTTTTGAACAGTGAAACTTCAAATTTGAGGTGTCATTATTCAAAACCTCAAAATTTGAAGATTCGAAATTTGGTTAGAATGACAAAAACCTCAAAATTTGAGGATTTGAGGTTGGGTTGAAGACGATCTAAGCTTCCAATGTTTTGCAGTTAAACCATTTAATTTTGTATTGTATATTTATATGTCATGATTTCTTTCATTATGTAGGATAACCTTAAATCAAATAACGGATTACTTAATAATAGATATTAAGATCCGTGTGCTGTGTACAGTTCATTAGATGTTAAAATCTTTAATTCGTATAATCATTTCTATAATGTAAAAGGAAGAAAAGTCCCCAAGCCATTTTTATTAGTCTGAGAAACATGTAGTATTAGGGCTGGGCATTTTATCCGTTATATTTGATTCGATCTGTTATTTGTTTCGATTCGATCCGAAAATTCCGGATATCCGTAAACTTTCGAGTCAAAGCAAATACTAAAATTCAATATCCGTTAAAATCGAAGCAAATCACAAATATTAAAATTTTGGAAAGCGGATATCCGATCCGATCCGTAAATATATAAATATATGTATATTTTGATTATATTTAAAATTTTAATTGTATAAAATTATATAATTATTAATTTAGCACATGATTTTGAACAATTCTATTCAAATTATT
>CAKOAT010571820.1:166690-191708 GCA_932364175.1 Eruca vesicaria subsp. sativa
TTATTTATTTTCCGGATATCCGTTTTTCCGGATATCCGTATTTTTTCGAAGCAAAGCAAATACCAAAATTAGATATCCGTAACATTCGAAGCAAATCACAAATACCTTAAAAAACCCGGATATCCGATCCGTGCCCACCCCAGTGTAGTATTATATCAAGAATAATCAAGAAACCAAATCTTTACAGAACTGAGAAAATCTCACACGGGATTCATGTTATGTAGCGACTAGCAAAGACATATTGTTTGCTTAATTAGAGAAAATATCAACTATCCTTAAAATTAATGCAAGTTTTAATTTTAAAATAGCAATAAACCTTGTTACTGCTTGTTGACATACTTCTGAGTCTATCTATATATACAGAAAATATATTAAACATTGAGATACGGATCACAACATCAAACTAATCAAATCTCTCTTTATTAAAATATTTCAAAATTTAAAACCCAAATATATCACAAATAAACGTAACCATTCCAACTCATAGATAAAGACATCACAAGAAAATAAAGTTGAACCCTTCCCATATCATTTATCTGATCCTTCCAAGAGTTTGTCACTCTGTCTATAAATTAAAAAACAGGATACGAACTCTTAAGCATCTCAAAGTCTACCAAAGCACTTTCGTTGGCAAATAAAGATGGCACAGTCTTCTCTATTAGGAGAACTTGAGGTTGAAGTGGAGATCAAATCTCCCGCTGCGAAGTTCTACCACATGTACGCTGGAAGACCACATCATGTAGCTAATGCCACTCCACGCAATGTGAAGGCCTGCGATCTTCACGACGGAGACTGGGGCGAAGTTGGCAGTATTATCTTTTGGAACTACGTTCATGGTATTTACGTTACAATAATCTATAATATATAGTAGATATTAGTGAATACATGCATAATTGGAGGCCGCATGATATAATTATATATCGATCACTAATATGTTACAAACTCTGAATTTGTGCAATAAGGTTTAGTATTTTGATAGTAAACGTTTTGAGTGTAGATGGACAAGCCAAGGTGGCGAAAGAGAGGATCGAAGTGGTGGAACCTGAGAAGAGATTGGTGAAGTTTAGGGTTTTAGAGGGAGATCTGATGGAAGAGTTCAAGGACTTTGTGATTACGCTCCAGGTTACCCCTAAGCAAGGAGGGAATGGTAGTATTGTGAGATGGCACTTTGAGTATGAGAAGATTGATGAGAACATCTCTCACCCTGAGACTTTGATCCCTTTCTTTGCTGAGATGATCAAAGAGATCGACGAACACCTCTTGTCCGAGGAATAGAGGAGAAAGATTAATTGTTTTTTCCTCCGTACGTACGTTTTGTATAATTTTCATGTTTGTGTCAATAACTGTGTTCTCTCTCAAGATTAAGATAAAATGTCTGCAAGTTATATAAATGATAATGAGTGGATGTTATGTAAGTTGCAAATATGTAACTTGTGAGTGTATGCTGTGATTATTAATTTGATAATAAAAGTGCTTTGCTCGTCTCTGTTCTTTGCTTTGAGATCAAAACACACAAGGATGAGAATCATGTAGGAGATCAAATACACAAAAATTAGCTTGATATTTCTTTAATAGACACAATCGAAGACTGATTCTTGGTATACAACTTCAGCAATTTTGAGGAAAACATAAAATATTGAAATGGAAACAATCCCTTGATTATTATAAAACTAAATTAATGTGACGTATGGATGAACAGTCTGCTATCTGACATTTGCTTGATATATTTTTTCTAGATATTTGCTGGACTCGAACTGTTAGTCCAATCATAATAACCGGATCATAATAATATAAACCCATTATCGATTTTTCTAATTATTTATATCTGTCCAATCAAACTCGAACTGTGTGTCTGCATGTTTGTCTCAGTATTATGTTTTATCTCTAGATTCAGACAAGATATCAGGCGAGTGTATATATATGTCAGAAATGATGATGTATGGTGTTGTTGAGTTTATGTTATGTACGTTTTATGTTGCAAGCTGCACATTCTGTAACTTTGCTAGCACTTTGAGGTGTAAATTTTCCGATCAATTGACGCCATTGTGGATCAACCGCTGAGAGTAAATAAATATTAAATTAAGTTTGCATTAGTTATTTAATGAAAAACAAAATTTAAGTTTGCTCTAGCAATTGAATGTAGTTTTGTTTAAATGAAAAAATATTACTATTATTTAAACTTTTTTTTGTCGGCGCCACGAGTAGTGCTTATCAACAAACCAACGTAAGAAGCCACCTCTCTTTTCTCGAATTTGGTAAAATATTAAGACAAGACGACACAAGATTCATAGTGAGAAACAAGAAAATTGTGGAGCCATGGTGGGGGTTCAAACTCTCGACCTAGAGATCCAAGTGAACATGCCGGCCGATAGATTTTTCAACACTTTCAAGAAGAAAGAAGGAAACTTCACAGACAAGACAGAGGCAGTTTCTGTTCATCGTGATGATCCCAAATCCAACTCCTCGATTCAGATCTGGAACTTCATCGTAGGTAAATAAGTAACTACATAACTTTTTTGCATTCTTGAAAAAGGGTTTACGCTTCTTTATCAAGTTCTTGTATTACATCGATTATAGATGGAAAGATGGAGTCTATTAAGGAGAAGATAGATGTTGATGAAGAGAACAAGTCGGTTTCTTTCTTAGCTATTGAAGGAGATGTGTTGGAGCAGTACAAGAGCTATAAGATAACACTTGACGTTGTTCCTAGAGATGATCGAGTTTGTGTTGCCAAGTGGAAATGGGAATACGAGAAGCTAAACGACGACGTTCCTCCCCCTACTAAATACATTGCGTTTGTTGCTGATTACACGCGTGACCTCGAGACTAGGTTGTTGTCTGAATCATAAACATCTTATCAACGTTTTTGAGTTTCCTTGTTAAAATAACTCAAATCTTATAGACTTATAGTCCCCTGTTTTGTTTCCTCTTTGGACTTGTTTACAGTCTATTTGTAGATAAAATGTGTTGTTGCAGTCTTTACATGCGCGAACTCGAATCAAGACATCAGTTTCTACTATTATCGAGAAGTTTTTTTTGTAGATGGCTCTACTCTTTTTTTTGTTGAATAGCCTTTGGTGGGGAGACGCATCACTGAATCAATACCCACAATCATAGAGTACACGAATCTTTTAGTTTCAATCAACAAGTTGGTATGATCCCTTCACTTGTTAAGGGACCATATATATATTCCAACATTCCACAACTCTCTTGTTATGAAATGATTCTTGCAACTTGAAGTAATTTTAATACATCCTGAACAATTATTTTTTGGTAGATTTCATTTCCATATTCGATAAAAAAAAATTTAGTTGAAATCGTTAAAATATCGCCTTAGACCCCCCAAAATTCAGGGTCGACGCTGCTTTTAAGGCATTGGAAGTTACTCATATGAGATTCAAACATAGTGACATACCTATAATACAATGCTTAATCTCAAAGTAGTGAAACTCCTAGATGATAGATAATTCGACGATACTTCAATTAGCGCAAGTGATGAGTATGTGGAATTATTGAAAACTTGGGATACAGATATGTGACCAGAAAGTAGACTTAATTACGTCACTCATTCTACCACCTTATTGACAATTGCTCAGTCCTTTCTCTATAAAAAGGGCTTATGAGCTCTAAAGGTAGTCATCACTGACTCATTCTCATTCTATAAGTAATCTAGAAAGTATTTAATCATCTGTAAAAAAAAATGGCACAGGCGATGTTGAAGCCATCTCTACAAGGAGAGATTGAGGCAAACGTTGAGATCAAAGCTCCGGCCACGAAGTTCTATCACATGTTCGCAGTGAGACCACAAGACTTGTCAAAAGCCAGCCTTGAGAACCTCCAGGGATGTCGTGTGCAAGAAGGAGAGATGGGCAGAGTTGGCACTCTCCTCACCTGGAACTATGTCCAGGGTAAAACAAAACTTTTATATATATATATAATTTGCTAAAACGGTAGAAGATTTATTGGTAATTTGGTTGCAGATGGCAAGCCAAAGGTGGCCGAAGAGAGGGTAGAGGCAGTGGAACCGAAGAACAATATGATAAAGTTTAGAGTACTAGAGGGAGATCTGATGAAAGAGTTCAAGAGCTTCCTATGCACGATCCAGGTGACCCCGAAGCAAGGAGGAGCTGGAGGTGTGGTGAAATGGCGCTTCGAATACGAGAGGATTGACGAAAACATTGCTCCCCCAGAGTCTCTGCTTCAAGTGTGTGTCAAAACGGCCAAAGAAATTGACGAAATGCTTTTGTCTAATGAGTAGACTCATTTAGTGTCTATATACGTATCTGTCTTTATGTATTTGGGTTTTTTTATCTCAATAATGTACTCTCTCTAGATCTAAAGAGATGTGATATGAAAGTACTACCAGAAATATATATATATATATATATATATATATATATATATATATATATATATATATATATCTTTATGTTTTTGGGTGTTTTGTATACATCAAGCATGTCTTGATAATTTTCTGCCATCTCTCTAGATTTCAAATATGGAGTGTGTTAAATGTCTGGCATTGCATAGTTTATCCCCATACACGTTAACTTATTGGATAAATAATTGGTTAACTGAAAATAATTAAGAAATCTAGCTATACTTGTACTTTACGATTAATAAGTTTGAAATATTAAGTCAAAAATACATATACAATTAATGGATAAATTATTATTATCTGATTAGTATTGAGTCAGTGAATTGGAGTGGTAACATGCCTTAAATAATTTTAAACAAAAAAATTCCTTGGATAAGTTTCGGTTTTGACTTTTCGAAAAATAAAAAGAAATCATACCAAGCAAATGTCAGCGAGCAGACTCTTCATCCATACGTGACATTTAGTTTATAATAATTTAATAACCAACGGTTGTTACCATTTTGAAAATTTATGTGTGTTTTCTCTCGCAATTTCTGAAGTTGTCTATTAAGAATAAGTCTTGAATGATGCATACACTTAATGGATAGCAAGCTACATTTTCATCCGCCGGCTGATGTGTTATATAAGACAACACAAGAGTCATTAATGTGATAAACCAGAAAATTGTGGAGCCATGGCGGACGTTCAGACTCTCGACCTAGAGATCCAAGTGAACATGCCGGCCGATAGATTTTTCAACAGTTTCAAGAATAAAGAAGAAAGTTTCACAGACAAGACAGAAGCAGTTTCTATTCATCATGATGATACCAACTCCTCGATTCAAATCTGGAATCTCATCGTAGGTATGTAATTACATAACTAATTATTTGTATTTTTTTCAGATTCTTGAAAAAGGGGTTCCTCTTTTTATGGAGTTCTTGTATTTTCATTGATTACTTCGGAATCTTGGATTTATTATAGATGGAAAGATGGAGCAGATTAAGGAGAAGACAGAGATTGATGAAGAGAACATGTCGGTTTCTTTCTTAGCTATGGAAGGAGATGTGTTGGAGCAGTACAAGAGCTATAAGATAACACTTGACGTTGTTCCTAAAGATGATGGAGTCTGTATTGCCAAGTGGAAATGGGAATACGAGAAGCTTAACGACGACGTTCCTCCCCCTACTAAATACATTGCTTTCGTTGCTGATTACACGCGTGACCTCGAGACTAGGTTGTTGTCTGAACCATAAACATCTTATCAACGTCTTCGGGTTTCCTTGTTAAAATAAATTAAATCTTGTTATGCAAGAATATTTGTTTTGGTTCCTATTGGGACTTGTTTACAGTTTTTAATAATGCATGTATGACCTTATCATACTTGAAATCAATCTGATTAATTAAAATCTTGTTTTCGGACAACATTTTTAGAATTATTGAGTTTTGGCTTAGAAATAAATGTTTTGGAAAAAGTTTATAGTGAATTCGTTATTTGCGTCTGAATTGTTATTGTGTTTAATTATATATATGTTTCTATTCTCCTACAAGCATGCGAATTACCGTGATGATGATGCTTAGTGTTTATATTTGGAACACCGTCTATAGCTATTATTGCTTGCTTGATACGCGTTTAACTACCTCTTGATAAATTATTCGGTTAAAGATTTTGGGAAAACAAAACCCAAGTACCCAACCTATATACAGTATAACAAGGTATAACCTCTTTAAATTAATACCATATAAATTAATATACATTAATTTTTTTATAAAATAATATAATTTTATAGTGTTAAATTAAAATTTTAATTTAGTTAATATATCAAAAAATTAATAATTTTATAAATTAATAAAAAATATAATTTTGGTGTAGTTTCAACATTATTAATTTATAGAATTTTCATTATAGTTCTTAATTCTCAAAACAACCCCTATATAATAGTTATGTCTTGGCTAAATTTTGTTTTTAAAAACCTAACGTGTGACACGTTGATTCTTTTGGATTCAATTTCTCATTAACTAACGCACCATAATTAGAGTGCATTTGCGGGATTAGTAAACTGAATTAAAACTGACCGTATCACCTCTTTCTAGTAATAGAAGTTCTACACGAACAAAAATCATACCAACTGTTAAACACTAATGAGTAACATATTTTATGTTACTCAAATATGAATTTCATTTATAAATTCTAACAAAACAGTACTATTGATTATAAGATTTTAAAGTTTTTAAAATTCAATATTTGTGAACAAGTAATTGGAAAAAAATTATATTTCATTATTATTGGAAATATTTTGAGCAACTAAAATTTTAATGACTTCCACGTAATATTTTTTGGTTGAAAAAAAATCTAAATTTTATTTTTAAATGTCAAATGATATTTAAGTAAATTTAACTATTCTAAATATGTGGCTGAATACCATCCCCCTTATGTTAATGGACTTAGGGAAATACTTTATTATAAAATGTCACATATTCAAACAGAGAGATATAAATAAAGACACGTTATAATTTGAAAGTATCAACCAAAATTTAAATCTTACAAAAAATCTAATTAAAGATTGAAACAAAGGAAATTAATATCAAATTTTCTGTTAACAAAAATCACATTTCTACTGTGCGTAGGGATAATCTTTCACAAAATGTATTCACCATATATAAGTGGTCTAAATATTTTGTATTTTTAGAAAATAATAAAAAATACATCTACATTTTGAGTAAACCAACCTCCAATTTGATGACAGAAAAATACAACTGAGATTTCAGATAAATTAATATATAGTAAATTCATTTCCTTATTATTTTTAAAAGCTAAATCATTTCCTATTCAGTAAAAATCACACAACTGCATGCATGGCATAAAGATTCGCTATAAATATCACATATTGATTTATTTCTTTTTTCACAAAAACAAAAACATAAGATCATGAGCAATATGAAAGAAACAAATAAGTGTATTCTTGTGGTACTGCTCGTATCATGTGTGTTTATGAGCATGACGAAAGTGGGAGCTGGAACTAATTGGATATCCAGCGATAAGGTTTGGCGATCCTCCCGTTCGCTGTAATCCTAAATATCCTGCAACGTGCAAGCCACCAGTACCTGCAAATCCGTACAGACCAGGATGCGAACATAATCAAAGATGTCGTGGTGGCGGTTCTAATCCACCACCTATTTTCAAGAAATATGTAACAGTAGACCAGTAGGGCAATACAGTAATTCATACAAAAACCAGTCACTCTTATAATGAATAAATATATAGCTTTTCTATATCATTTTTCTGTCCCTAGTTATATAATTCATATATCATCCTATCATTTTGGTTTGACATCCGGTTATAGCTAAGAACCAATCACCTAGTTTAAACAATTCATCGGTTTTCGATTCGATTCTGCAAGCAAGAACCATCGGTTCGGAATGTAGCAACTAAAAAAACTGAATAAACCTTATAATTCTCTAGAAATAAATGAATTACACCAAATTTTATCCAGTTAGTTATGTTCTTTACTAAACTAACAGAAAACAAAAAAAAACAAGATAGGAAACGATTTCAGTTTAATTTGGAACACATAATAATAACCGAAACCAAACCATATAACCTGAGTTTCGAACCAAAATAAAGGTCGGTTTAATCCGGTTATTTTATACCAATCGGGAAAAAACCGCTATGCTCTTGATTTATATACAAACCAACACGCCATCTCCTCTCACCAAAATCAAACAAACTCGTTTTTCACCTCTCTTCTTCTTCTTCTTCTTCTTCCTCCTCTCTCAAGAACCACCCAAATCTCTCTCTCTCGCTTCTTCTGCTTCCTTTCGTGAATGGTGGAACCTAATCCGACCGGTGATAACAACCTTATGCTCATCCCTTCATCTTCAGACTCTGTTTTCTGTTTCGGATCTTGCAAGGAAGGTTGGTACTACCGTTGCCTCGGCCTCGACCCGTGAAAAATGATGTACAACAACAACAAGCAGAAGAAGAAGAAGAGAGAGATGATGGTTAAGGGAAACCGGATCTTGATCAGCGTCACGTTTCTCGGTAGCGCCGGTCCGATCCGGTTCGTTGCGAATGAAGGAGATCTCGTTGCTAATGTGATTGATACTGCTCTTAAATGTTATGCTCGTGAAGGTCGCCTTCCGGTTCTTGGATCTGACTTTAATGAGTTCCTTTTTTATTGTCCCATGGTTGGACCTGAAGGTATGTGAAGATCAATCTGAATGCTTTTGTGTGATTAAGTTTAGTTGTTGATGTTTGTTTTTTTTGTTTTTGTTTGTGTAGCTTTGAGTCCATGGGAAGCAATTGGGTCGTTGGGAGCGAGGAACTTTATGTTATGTGAGAAACCAGAGGTGGAGAAGAAGAAGAAAGTTGAGGAAGAAGACAATGGAAGATCGAGTTTCTTCATTAATGGAGCTAGTAAAGGAAGCTTTAGGGCTTGGATTCACAAATCTTTCAGTCTTAAAGTCACTACTCATTAGACTTTTATGTTGTCTTAATATGTAAACCTTGAAGGGTCGAGATTATTGGTTTTTTGTGTCTTTTTGTTCTATGTTTTTTCTTGTTTTGTAATAATGATTTGTTTCTTATGTTCAAACTTAAACATGCGTCTTTCTTATAAATTTACAAGTTCTTCTTTTGGCTTTATCTACAAAATCAGTTAGGTTACAACATGTGGAAAAAGAACCATACAACTGTTAACGAGTAGTAGATTAGTAACTTTGCTTTAGGTAACGACTTTAGTACAATTGCGATATTCAGTTGTCTTTTGATATTAAGAGTAACTTTCTTGGTTATTGAGATTACGATATTGAGTAGTAGCTTAGGGAGACGTTGACTATTTTTATCAATCAATCAACAAAGTTAATATTTATTAATTTCCATGGAGTAATCAATCAACTATGTACTTTCTTTTTTCATTACTTGATAGATACGTTGTTAATATAGTCTTGTGACATATATTACTACATAACCATGATGTATCCTAGTTTGAAAGTATCTGCTTGGAGTCTTCTAATGCAAATATCTAGAATAGATGATCTAGTATGATATTTTATGTGATCTAAGTCTCGGTGTCATGTTTACAGTTGCATTAAAAATGTGAAGCCGTTGGGAGTTGGCAAAAGATATTGAAGTCGATGTGACCTTTACATGTGAATACATTATCCCAGTAGGTTTGGACGGTCGATGGCGTGTTGAGTCGATCCTTCTTGACTCTTGCAAACCCCCTGGGGCCGTTTATTTTTGAACGGTATCTTTGGTTTTATTAGAGTTTTGAAATTGATTTATGCCTAGGGGTCGAGAAGTCACACCCAAAAAGTACCGACATATTTAGAACAAACAGTTAAATTTTTTTGTAAGCTGAAGTGAAGTTTAAATTTCCATTCAGTTAATTGATATGCATGTGAGCTTGGAGGCCGCGAGGAAGATATGGATACCTTTAGTTACAAGTTACAACAATAAATTAACCTAGCCCAAAGAAGGTTCTTCAAGGTGTACATGAGTCATTTTTGGTAGTTGTGACTTGTTTCATCTATTCATACAGCTTTACGAACTATCAAGTTTTATTAAACCGTTTTTTCTCTAACATCAAAGGTATAGCTATCGCTGCAATTCTTGCTGCTACTGCTCTGTCTGTAAACCCTGAGGCTATAGCGGTGCTGAAAAAAAAAACAAATGGAGTCGTGGGACCTCAAAAAATTCACTGAGTCAGTAATGACAGTTTTAAGAACTAAAGTGAAAACTCGTGGGCATGGAGAAATGTTTGAAAAAACTGCCTATTGTATGATCTTTGATGACAAAATTTTGAAACCTGGCCAGAGTAAGTAGGAGAGGTTAGGCCTGTTGAGAGTGAGAAGAGGTTTCTGTCTGTCTTTAATTATAATCACGTCTTTGGTGAAATTTGTTTAAACAAATCTCACAAGTTGTAGTAAGGTGTTGAGAATGTTGTTTTCTAATTTGATAGATAATGGCAGATTTATGTTTGTTTGTTTTTTTTACCTTTCTTTTTGGGAACAATAAAGTTTTATTTCACTATGCTCTTATGTTAAGCTGGTACTTGTGAAATATCAAGTATCATTGGTTCGGACATTATACTTTCACATCTTCACAGAAAATTCTTTTTACTCAGTTTGCGCGGACCGAACTGTCCTGGCCTCTCTGAACTTCTAGATCACTTCTCCAAAGCCTTTTGTCTGTTTGTTAACCAGAACATCCTGAAACCTGTAGTGACAAATCTCCAATTTTCAGCCAGATGCACACTGTCTAAAAGTTCTTGAGCTCTAGAAAAGACTTCAATGTGTAAACCACAAGTCTCATCACCATTCACTATTGAGGCCAGAGGGTTTTTGAGGCAAACCATTAACAACTTGTTCAAACAAAACCTGAAATGCAAATGCAAGTTCAAACTAAACATCACACAAAACATAATAACCATTCCTTCTGGATCTAAATCAGAATGCACACAGCACTGGATTTTAATCTTTGATCACGTCACAGGCTGCCTGTAGTAGCACAAGGCTGTACAAGAAAAAATAGTAACACCTATCCCTGCTATTTCGGTTGTCCCAAACTGGACTGACCCAAATTTTCGGTTTTTTGGTTAACCAAAATTTTGAAAAGACATTCCAAAAGTAACCTAATTTCGATTTGGTTCAGTTATCGGGGTTAATTTTGGTTTTCACTTTTACTTCTGAAAATAATATTTTTTTAGTTTAGGTGAAAATCTAGTATAATTTTCTTCGGAAAATCGGATAGTTTGGTTAGATTCGGTTATATTAGTTAATTCGGTTCTATTATTTAAGTTATTTTTTTTTTTAAATATGGTAAACTAAAGCGAACCAAAAAGCACATTTTCAAAACTCTTCCGATTTACTCAAGACCATAACCGAACGAAAAAATTAACTAACCAAAAAGCCATAGGACGAAACCGCAGGATTGCTAAAGGTATGATTAATCCCAGTTTCTTAGTTGAGATTTTTAACTCATGATTTGACAGAATTTTTTTTCAACACTTTTCAACTAAAAAATAACTTTTATATCTTTTATTTAAGAAATAATTTTTAGCTTTTTTTAATTAAAATCTTAGAAAAGTTAAAAATCGTCTCTTAGCCAAATCTAAGAACCTCAGTTAAGAAACTAGGGTTAGCGATGGTCTAACACTTTCAATGTTTATTTTAAACTCAACATCACTATTCTCAACCTAAACCATAACATTACACCCGGTTTATCATCCTCTTAACCAAACCGGCACAAAACCAGAAAACCCAAAACAAAAGAAGTTCGCTGAAAAGAAAAACATCAACTAGATTCCTCTTCAGGTTTATCATCTCTCACCCAGCGAACTTCAGACAGAACAGAGAAGACACGTTCGAAATTCTGATGTCACTCTCCACAGTATCTTCCACCGTCGGCGTTCTCGAACTCCCTCGTTCCCGTCTATCACCAATCTCAACCACTCAAAACCACTTCCTCACTCTCTTACCCAAAAGACAACCTCTAAGAAGAAGACACGACCTCTCCTTCACCCCCTTTCCTACACTTATCCACTCAAATCACGTTTTCTCCAACCCCAAATCGATTTTCCATCGTCCCCACTGTGTTGGAGAAGGTACACACTCCGACACAACAGAACAAACCTCTGTAACTTCTGTAAGTCCCTCCTCTCTCTAAAGCTTGATACTTTGCATGCCCTATAAAGCTTAAAGCTTGATACTTTTTCCCTCCCCCTATAAGCTTAGGTTGATGATAATCAAGAAGAAGCGAAGAGAAGCGAAAGCTATGTAGCTTTGTTTGTGCGGATGCTTGGTTTAGACAACGACCCTCTTGACAGAGAACAAGCCGTAGAAGCGCTTTGGAAGTACTCTCTAGGTGGGAAGAAATGCGTTGACGCTATAATGCAGTTTCACGGTTGTTTGAATCTCGTTGTTAGTCTTTTAAAGTCCGAGTCTAGCTCCACTTGTGAAGCTGCAGCAGGGCTGCTAAGGTCTATAGCTTCAGTGAATCTGTATAGAGAGTTTGTTGCTGAGAGTGGTGCGTTGGAGGAGATTACAGCTTTGTTGAGCAGACCTTCTTTAGCTACAGTGGTATGATTTGAAGTGTTATTATGATTATATAGTAGCTGGACCTAGATTTAGGTGGTCATAGGCAATTTATATAATATTTAAATTAAAAATTTGGGGGCATATGTCTTTATAATTTTCTTCAAAAATAAATTTTGGTGGTCTGAGGCGAATGTTTCATTCGGCTTTGGCCTTCAGAATGTTTCATTCGGCTTTGGCCAAGTAGTATACTTTTTGAGCTTTATGTGATTTGGAAATGTTTGCAGGTGAAAGAACAAAGCATATGTGCTTTGTGGAATCTGACTGTAGATGAAGGGATTAGAGAGAAAGTTGCAGATTTTGATATCCTTAAGCTGCTCATTAGTTTCCTTGAAGATGATGATGTTAATGTAAAGGAAGCAGCTGGTGGAGTCTTGGCTAATTTAGCTCTTAGTAGCTCCAACCATAAGATTATGGTGGAAGTAGGAGTCATACCTAAACTGGTAAAAAGACCTTTTCCTTTTTATGTTTTCTGATTAGAATCAAAACATGATATTGATTTTGGGGATTGGGATACAGGCAAAGCTGTTGAAAGGGGATAACAAAGGGTCTAAAGTGATTAGAAAAGAAGCAAGGAATGTGCTTTTGGAGCTTGCTAAAGATGAGTACTACAGGATTCTTGTTATTGAGGAAGGTGTTGTACCGATTCCTATAATTGGTGCAGATGCTTACAAGTCGTTTAGACCGGATCTGTATTCATGGCCTAGTTTACCGGACGGTATCAAGGTCGAGCAGACAGCAAAAGCTCCTTCTAGATTTGGTGCCTCTGAGCTGCTTCTTGGTTTAAATGTTGACGAGAATGTTGATGAAGTAGATGAAGCTAAAATGAAAGCTATAGTTGGGAGGAATAACCAGCAGTTCCTTGCTCGTATTGGAGCTATTGAGTTCGAGAAGGAGATAAAATCTGAAGGTCCAGAGAAATCATCACAGCAGCAGCAGCAGCAGCTTACTCTTCTTCCTTGTGTAGATGGTGTGGCTCGTTTGGTGTTGATTCTTGGATTGGCAGATGAAGTGGCTGTGTCAAGAGCTGCAGAGTCAGTTGCTGATGCGTGTATTAATGAGGAGATGAGGGTTTCGTTCATGGAAGCTGGAGCTGTAAAGCCTTTGATTCAGTTATTAGCTAACAACAACAAAGAGGCTGTTAAGATACCTGTCATCCGTGCTTTGAAAAACTTATCTCTTAGGTGCTTATCTTTTAGCGTTGTGTAAGTTTTTCTTTAACTTTAGCAGAGGTTGTGATTATTGACACTTTGATGTTAATGCAGCCGCACTGTTTGCAAGAGGATTGAAGCTGAAGGTGCTGTGCCGTTTTTTATTAATCTTCTGAAGCAGCCAGAGATCTCACCAAGCATTACAGAACAGGTCTGACTTCGTTTTCTTTCTCCTTCCTTCTTTGATATCTTTGTCTAATCATCCTTTGTGAACAATGATTTGCAGATTCTGGATGTACTTGCTCATATGTTAGATCCTAGCAAGGAAATGGAATCCAAGGTGTGTTTACTCTCCATGTTTTATCGTTTCATCCTTTCTCATTTGGCTTAAACTGTTTCTCTATATGCAGTTCTATGAAGGACCTGTGAACGGATCTAAAGCAGACTCCAGGTCTATCTTCTTCTCTCTCTCAGCTCGTTATATTTGTTGTTTTTAGTAATATCAAATGCTCAGTATCTGTTGGAATAAACAGAAAGGAAGCTCTGGACGCTACTGTTATCTCTCGTCTCGTCCAAATTGCTAAAACAGCCTCACCTAACCTGCTGAGAAAAGCAATCTCTGTCATCGAGTTTGGTACGGTCATTGATCCAACCATGGACACAATCATCTCCGAGGATATTACAACTGTTCTGGATGTTGCTCTCCGTCAGAATGTCCTTGATGGTACAAACTTTTCGCTTTAAATACAATATTTGAATGCTCATAACAAACAACACATGAGAGTTTTTTTGCGCAAATGTAGAACCTGAGAATGAAGATGAGGAGTTAGAGAAACACTTGCTTGAGCTAGAAGAAGCTGGTTTGACGATCTCAGCTGCTTCGAGACTACTAACAAAACTTCTCGACTCTGACTCTTTTCGCCAAACTGTGGATTTAACACTCTTCACTGAACTACTTAGGAAGATCCTACGATCAAACCTCCCTCTACACTACAAAGACTGGGTCGCTTCTTGTCTTGTCAAACTCACCTCTCTCTCATCTCCCTCTCCATCTCTCAACAACCCAATCAACGTTGAGGTTTGTTAGTACATAAATTAAGCTCTCAATCACAACATGTTTGCTTTTTAGTAATGTTTTGTTACTTTTACATCACAAAAAGGTAACTCTCTACAAGACGATCCCAAGCCTGGTGGAGCAGATGAGCTTCGCCTCAAGTCCAGAAGCGAAAGAAGCAGCGGTTTTGGAACTGAACAAGATAGTCTCAGAGGGAGTTCCAGAGTCGACACAAGCTCTTGCTTCACATGGAGGGATAGAGCCGCTGGTGAAGCTTCTAGAAGAAAGGAACGAGCGGTGTGTGGAGGCGAGTTTGTCAGTTTTGTATAACTTGAGCATGGACAGTGAGAACCATACAGCTATTATAAGAGCAGGAGCTGTGCCAGTGTTGAGACGGATTGTTATGTCTCAAAGACCACAGTGGAAGAAAGCTTTAAGGTTACTCAGAGATTTGCCTGTTTGAGAGAAGTTGGTGTTCTTGAATCAGAGTGTGATCTCTTGTTCTTGTTACTTAAAATCTCTTCGAGATGTTCGAATAATATCCTCAGAATATCATGTACTATATATAGTATGATTGTCATGGGGGTATAATACAAGTCATGTGCTTATTATGTTCGTAAGCATGCGTATTTGTACCTAAATCTGATCCCAGACTTTTTTTTTGAACAAATAAAGTTGAATCCATATTTGATTTGACCTGTAAAAATATTTTAAACAGATTTTGTATTTTAACAAATTTGATCGAAAAATCTAGATTCTTATCTAAAATAAATATTTAAAATCCCATCCAAAAATATTTTAAACAGTTCTTATCTAAAATAAATATTTAAAATCCCATCCAAATAAGCATGACGAATATTAAAACTTATGTTTTTGCTAATCGTCCATTAAAAATAGTAAAACTTGATGTATTTTTAACCTAATTTATAAAATTAAGTTTGGTTCCAAAAGATGTTAGACGGAGATAAAATATACTAAAACTCGAGAAAATTATTGAATAAATCACAATAAATAAAAATCAATTGGATCTAAGAAGTTGATTCTGAAAATCAGATTAGAAGTCCCAATGGTTAGTTATTATAATATTTTCAATTCATAGTCAGCACGTAGTATCAGTATATTGTGCGAATACATACGAGAATATACGATGCTAAAACATTTAACGCTTTGTGATGTGTTACGCAAGTAAAGTTATTAATGGAAGGGAGATCCCTAAATCGATATAACTCAACGGCTAAGATTTTCTTATTACACGCTGAGCCACACGTGTCGCAGTCTCGTCTAGTTTAAGCAAACTCTCTCTCTCTCTCCTCCCCACTACACACAGCGTTTATCATCATCATCACTCTTCTTCTCATTCTCTCAGACTCAAATCCAATTCTGAATACGTCTTTAACGGATATGGCATTCAAGGTTACCCTCGTCTCAACATCCCCTATCGATGGCCAGAAGCCTGGAACCTCTGGTCTCCGTAAGAAGGTTCGTCGATCCCAAAATCGATCTGGATCCGATCTGTTTAGATTATAACGACTAGATTTTGAATTGTGATTAATCGTATCACTGTGTATTCCATTTCGATTTTTCGATCAATGCATTGAGCCATATGATTCGATCCATGCATTGATCACGTTATGATCTTTGATTTGAATATATATTTGGGATGAATGTTAACCTGATACAACTATTTGAACACATATAGAGCTTGACGTTACAATGTTTGCATTGACGTGGCGAAACTGTGAGGATCTAGATTGGATTGGATTGGATTGGATTGGATTGGATTTGTTTAGTATAGCTCAGATCTCTATTAACCATTTTCGTTTTCGAGTGTGTATTAGCTTTGGATTGGATAAGCAAATCATATATGAATCCAGTCTCCATTGTTTGGTCTAGTGGTCTCTGCAGATAATGTTCAAGCTAGGATCTTTTTGTGTCTCTGATTGGTATTGTGTATCTGCGTAGGTGAAAGTGTTCAAGCAACCTAATTACCTCGAGAATTTTGTGCAAGCAACCTTTAATGCGCTTACTTCAGAGAAAGTCAAAGGTCAGAATTTTTTTATTGTTAGATAAGAGTTCTTAGGCAGATATCTGCTTATTTTGAATTCATGAGTGTTCGTTTATCTGTGCAGGTGCTACACTCGTGGTCTCTGGTGATGGTCGTTATTACTCAAAAGATGCTGTTCAGGTAAAACCAATGTGATTCTGTCTTCTTAATCTGGCTAAATGTAATAGGTGTATTCAATACTTAGCGTATAATTTTGAATTGGTGCTCTGCTCATGTATTTGTAATTTTCTTGAGGAAACTCTTGTTTAATGTTGCTATGTTGGCTATTGAGGGTATTAGAGGTAACGGTTTTGTTTGTCTTTGGAGATGATCTCTAAAACTTGCGTGCAAGTTTCTTTGGCTAAGTCTGCTACTGTTACATAATTTCTGCCTGCTATTTCAGGCGACGAGGCTTTCCAGCTTTTCATACCATTTTTTATTTTTTCATTTGGACAGATCATAATTAAGATGGCAGCAGCTAATGGTGTACGCCGTGTGTGGGTTGGTAAAAACACTCTGATGTCAACCCCCGCTGTATCAGCTGTGATTCGTGAAAGATCAGGCGCTGATGTGAGATCTCTTTCTCTAACTTCATCTTTGTAGTGATATTTGAATGTGTTTTTTTTTGGGTTTTCTGTGTTCGTGCATGAGTGCAAACTTTGATGAGAGACTTGCCCGATTCTCTGGTTACAGGGATCGAAAGCAACTGGAGCATTTATCTTAACAGCAAGTCACAACCCTGGTGGCCCTACTGAGGTCCGTTCTGTTCTTGTTCTGTCTCTATTGTGCTCTGCCCCCTTTGTGTGAAGTATATATCTAACTCGATAAGACTAAGCGTTGACTGCCTGCCTCTTATACAGGATTTTGGAATCAAATACAATATGGAAAACGGTGGGCCTGCTCCTGAATCAATCACTGATAAGATCTACGAGAACACTAAGACAATCAAGGAGTACCCAATAGCCGAAGATCTACCCAATGTATGTAAACAGTCTAAAGATTCCTCTCAGTTCCATTCTCTGTATATTTTTTGAATTAAAGTTGATCTGGTCTCTGTGACTAAATGCAACAGGTTGATATTTCTGCCGTTGGTGTAACCAGCTTTGAAGGACCTGAAGGGAAGTTTGATGTTGAAGTTTTTGATTCCGCAGATGACTACGTTAAACTGATGAAGTGAGTCCTCCCTCAGTTTGAGAGCATGATTCCAGAATCTGCTCCCTTTATGGTTTATCTGCAATCTCTATGGTTTTTCTAATAATATCTTCTCTCCCTTAAGGTCAATCTTCGACTTTGAATCCATCCGGAAGTTACTTTCATCTCCAAAATTTACATTCTGGTATGCATCTTATATTGGTTCCTCATCCTCTTCCATATGAGCTAAGTTTGGTAAGAAAGTTTTCATCGGTGTAATGTTATATTTTACTTTATTTTATGAAGCTATGATGCCTTGCACGGTGTTGCTGGGGCCTATGCACATCGCATCTTTGTGGAAGAACTCGGTGCGCAAGAAAGTGCCTTGTTGAACTGCGTACCCAAGGTCTTATTTTTTTCTAACCACAAAATACTATTTCTAAAAATGATTACAAATAGACCTCCAGTCTCACTATTTACCACAATACAACATTTTTTAGGAGGACTTTGGAGGAGGACATCCGGATCCCAATCTGACCTATGCTAAAGAGCTTGTAGAACGAATGGGTCTAGGTAAATCCGGCTCCGGAGTTGAACCTCCAGAGTTTGGTGCCGCTGCTGATGGTGATGCAGACCGTAACATGATCCTTGGTAAAAGGTAGCGTACTAATGTTCTTAGATACATTCATGGAACGGGTTTACGAAGTACTTCTAAACTTGATTGTATCTATACTTTTGTAGGTTCTTTGTAACTCCTTCGGATTCAGTTGCCATAATTGCTGCAAATGCCATTGGGGCCATGCCGTACTTCAGCTCTGGTTTGAAAGGTGTTGCAAGGTATTGTACACTGTGGATCTTTTTTTTTTTAACTTCTAGCCGAATTCTGTGTATGCATGTCTTTTATATATATCGTTTTCCACGTTATATTTAACTTGCGTTACTTATTTTAGGAGCATGCCGACCTCAGCTGCTCTAGATGTGGTTGCAAAAAGCTTGAATTTGAAGTTCTTTGAGGTATATGTCAACGTGCAACTTCGATATAGCTTATTTTCCTCCAAACTCCGTAAATTTGTTAACATCTCCTGATAAAATCACATATCAGGTTCCAACAGGCTGGAAGTTTTTTGGTAACCTGATGGATGCTGGGATGTGTTCTGTCTGTGGGGAAGAAAGTTTTGGAACTGGTTAGTTTCTATTTCCACACTCACACTTCTGCTAACAACTTAAAAACAATCGGTACGGTTCTGAAAGAAAAATGTTTCACAGGCTCCGATCATATCCGTGAGAAAGATGGGATATGGGCAGTTCTTGCGTGGATGTCCATACTTGCTCACAAGAACAAGGATAACATTGACGGTGACACTAAGCTAGTGACGGTTGAAGACATTGTTCGCCAGCACTGGGCTACGTATGGCCGTCACTACTACACTCGTTACGACTATGAGGTAACAAGTTGCTAAGTTTGGTGATTGTATTATACCATATTATGCGGAACAAATGGTGATATCTTAAAATTTGTCCCCAAAGAATGTGGACGCAGGTAAAGCTAAGGAACTGATGGAGCATTTGGTCAAATTGCAATCTTCAATTCCTGAAGTCAACAAGTACACACACTTCCACTTCTCTAAATCTCTTAACTCATTAGTTTGGTACTCTGATTATTATTTTTTTACTAATCTATTCCTCTCTTGATTTGATTCAGGATTGTGAAAGGAATTCGTTCGGACGTGGCGAATGTCTCCAGTGCCGATGAGTTCGAGTACAAAGATCCAGTTGATGGATCTATCTCAAAGCACCAGGGAATCCGTTACTTGTTTGAGGATGGATCACGACTTGTAAGTCCCTCATTTTTCTCTTTGGTTTTGAGTCTTTAGGCATATCAGCTTGAACAAAGTAATAGAAAATAATCATATACAAAACATGTGGAGATAGTATTATAGTTTAAGAAGTATGAAATCAGAAACTGATTAATCCTCTCTTGTTGTATGATGATCTAAAAATCAAATGAAGGTATTCCGTCTGTCTGGAACCGGCTCGGAAGGAGCAACCATCAGACTCTACATTGAACAGTACGAGAAAGATGCTTCGAAGATTGGACGAGAGTCCCAGGAAGCTCTGTCTCCTCTGGTCAGAAAACCTTTCAAATATCCATAAACTAATATTACCAAAAGGGTTTGCTCTCATTGTTTGTTTTGATGTGTTGTGATTTCACAGGTTGACATAGCTTTGAAGCTGTCCAAGATGGAGGAGTTCACGGGCCGATCAGCCCCCACCGTCATAACTTAAGAACGCAACGATCCCAAAATCATACACTTGTGTCTGCGTCTAAGGGATATATACTTTCTTCTCACTATATGAAATAATCAGTCTCAGAGAGAGACTTCATATTTCTTTTCGGATTTTTTGAACAATCCTGTCTGAATTTGTCTTTCTCGGTTTTGGTTACTCTGGTTTTACATCTATTACATAATATATAAGATTTTGTTATAACAGTTCAATGATTTTGCAAGTTTAATCTCTTTTACATCAACTTTATGACGGTGCTAGACTATTTACCACTGATTGAGAAGATAAGAAAGCGAATTGGGTCCTGGACAGGGAGGTTTTTATCCTATGCGGGTAGAGTTCAACTTATAAAGTCGGTTATTGCTAGCTTGGCTAACTTTTGGATGGCTGCATTTAGGCTTCCTAGTGGCTGTTTAAAAGAAATTGAGAGACTTTGTTCAGGGTTTTTATGGTCAGGACCTGATATAAATAATAGGAAAGCGAAGGTGTCTTGGGAAGAAGTATGTTGTACGAAGGAGGAAGGGGGCTTGGGTCTAAAGAGATTAAAAGAAGTTAATAAGGTTAGCTGTCTGAAATTGATTTGGAGAATACTGTCCTCTAACTCTATGTGGGTTAACTGGGTTAAGAAGTATCTGATTAGGAAGAACTCTTTTTGGATGATTAAGGATAATACTCAGTTGGGATCCTGGATGTGGAAAAAGATTCTGAAGTGTAGAGATATTGCCAAGCTTATGTATAGGGCTGAGATCAACAATGGGAAGAAAACATCGTTTTGGTACGAGTATTGGTCTTCTATGGGATGTCTGAATGATATTCTGAGAGAAGGTAGTCATATTGACATGGGTATCCTCCGAAGCGCGACAGTGGAGGAAAGCTGGAATCATAGGAGACGTTCTCACCGAGTTATGATTTTAAATAAATTGGAGGATGAGATAGAGAGATGCAGAGGTAAAAAGAACCAAAATGATGATGTTTCTCTTTGGTTGAATGGAAGGGGCCAGCCTAAAAAGCTGTTCTCATCGAAGGAAACCTGGGAGTTCATCCGAGTTAAACGTCAACTCTGCTCTTGGTATAATGCAGTGTGGATAAAACATGGGACTCCAAAGTATTCTTTCATTTTATGGTTAGCTCTAAAAGGTAGACTAACTACGGGAGACAGAATGAGATGTTGGAAAAGTAATATCAATATCGCTTGTGTGCTTTGCAGGGAGCCTTTGGAATCTCTTAAGCATTTATTTTTCGAGTGTGAGTACTCTTCTCATGTCTGGAGTATCTTAATGAAGGGAGTTTTGTTGGACCATTTCACAGTGAAATGGGATGACATTTTAAGGATTATGGGAGATAAATCAAGGAGCAAAGTGAGCTTGTTTATTATCAGCTACATGTTTCAAGCCGCTGTTTACATGATTTGGAGGGAGAGGAATAGAATAAGACATGGCGAGGCTGAGGTTCCTGCATCTCTTTTGGCGAAAATTCTTGACAAAAATATGAGGAATAAGCTCACCTTGGTTCAAAGAAAATGTGATGGGAAACTTGGAGATGGTATGCAATATTGGTTTGCTTCAAGATAAGGTAAACTTGAGGAAGCAGAGGTTCAGAGTTTGATGTATATGCGAGGAGGTTGTACAAATTTGATCCAGTAGGAGTGAGGGCTGGCTCTTAGTAGGAGTGAGTGCTAAGAGGACTTGAGGAGTTTTCAAAACCAGTAGGAGTGAGGGCTGGTTCCAGTAGAAGTGAGAGCTGGTTATTTAGTAGGAGTGAGTGCTAAATAATTGATTTCTTCTTAAGTAAATCTGGTTTGAAGGAGATAGAGCTGCGGTGATGGTTTGTTCTTGAATACAATTGTTCAGATTACTTGGTTGTTTTATCTTTCTTGTTTTCTAGTCTTTTAGAAAGTTAACACATGGATGTAACAAGAGTTTTTCTTTTTGAATTAAATTTAATATTCAATTCAAAAAAAAAAAAAAAAAAAAAAAAAAAAAAAAAAAAAAAAAAAAAAAAAAAAAAAAACAAGGTTGGTTTGCTAAGTCGGAAAATTTGTCTTTACATAAAGTTTGTGATGTAACCAAGAATACATACAACGAGTTATACACATTCAAAACAAACGAGTTATATAGAGGTTAAGCCTTCTTGGTTACAAGGAGGAAAAGGGGAAAAAACGAGACCCTAGCCGAGTGATGTGAGAGGGAGAAACATGGAAGGAGTTGAGCTGGAACTAGAGAGAAGAAGCAAGTTCTTGAACAACTTGATACAGCAGAAGAAGAAAGCTAAAGAGTAGCAAGACCAGAAAGACGAGTTCAATGTATGAGTTCGAGCTTCCGACATGCCTCTGTCAATGCAAAACAGGGCCTTCAGTTTATCCCGTGAGCTCTTGAATGCTACGCCTGGAAAGGCCGACAACAAACGCCTCGCTCTCGCTCTAAAAAAGGTTACAATCTTTTATTTCAAAAATCGCTTCTTTAATCAAGTATCATCGAAGGAGTCTACTACTGTGGAGTAAGTGTTGACACAGAATCAAATAGAGTGGGGTTAGAGATGCCCTTAGATCACCAATGAGAATGTTGATCCACTGTTATTCACTCTATTTATGTCAAGTTCAATGTGTCAATCTTCTAGACCGAATCTTCGATGTAAATCAAGAATAGGTTTCTAATTCATGCAGTGTAATTAAACGTGAACTTAGGGGGACTTCTCTTTCTGGTACCCTGTCATGTTGTGTATTGTTAGAGAGTAGGATAGTGTAAGAACTCATCCACGAATTACAAAACTAAGAAGAGAACAAAGAGAAGGTTTATTAGGGTCATAATCACCTGTTTTTGGTGGACATATATATAAATCTCAAACAACAGTATAACAATTCAAGTTGTAGACAAATTTCAAAAGCTTCGAATGATGTTTTATATACATTATCCCTGCTATTAATACAAACTGATGATTCCCTTCAACTTCTCTCTCTCTCTCTTCACATCACACAACATTTAGCAGGTCCCTTTGGATCAGCTCTAGCTTCCTCGGTACCTGAAAAAACAAGACTTTGATTAGAAGCCTGCTGGTCCAAAAACTTATCATAAACAAAAACACTGTTACAGAAGGTACCTTCCGGGGGTTGAGCTAACTTGCGGTTATGGGAAGTCATCATTTCTTTTTTCAGCTTAATCAGAATGTCCTCCATTGTGTATTCTCTCCGCCAGTTAGCGAGCATAGGGAAGAGACTCGGTTCAACCTGAATCATAAGTTGTTATAATAAGCTGATATATACATATAACACCAAGAATGGAAGTCAGAGAGCTTACCACTCCAGTTTCAGGGTTAACACAAGCCATGTTAATCCGGGTCTGGAACCTCACAGTTGGAGGACTTTCTGGGTATTCCTTGCCACAGAAGAGCTTCAGCTGGAAGATTTTCCCTTCGTATGCAGTCTGATATTCGTTCATCACCAAACAAAAACACCATCAATCTTCTCAAAAGCCAAAAACCAAAAGCAAGCAATTTTCTTTCTTGTTATAATCACTCCAAATCAATAGTGGACAAGAAATGTACCAAAGACCATTTGTAGTAAAGCGACATAGCTAAAAGTAAGGGATCATTTCCACTAATAGCCCCACAAGCAACTACTTACGTTAGGTCACAGAGATATTACCCAAAACATAACGACAAAAGGTGAAAGAAGACTCTTAAGCACCCAAATTAGGATCAACATCCCCAAAACCCAAAAGCAGAAACAAAAAAAAAACAATGTCTTTCCTTACTTTTGTCCACGCTAATCAATAATGGTGATAAAATGTAGCTAAAGAGCATTTGGAGTAAAACCATCTCAGATGAGTTAACAAAAACTTAGTAAAAGCTAATTACTTTAGGGCACAGAGATATTACCCAAAACATAATGACAAAAACTAGAAGAAGACTCAAACTAAGCATCTGATCAACATGAACCTCACTCTACCTACCAATCCTCTCCCAAAAGAGTGTTAAAAATTGCATCTTTAATCAACCAAACACAGAAAAAGAGAAAAAAAGCCTTCAACTTTGAATCTCAAAACAATCAAACACAAACAAAGGCGAGAGAGAAAGGAGAAGAAGCAATAATACATTGTGAGGGCCGAGGATGGTGCCAGTCCAGGACTGCATATAGATATCATCAGCATCATCCATTCCATAGCTCACCGTTCCATCTCCGATCCCTTTCTCACCTCTCTCCAGCTCCTCCAACAATCTAAAGTTCCTCGGCACTACACCACAATCAATTTCAAGATCAGATTTTTTTTAAAAAAATCGGGAGAAAGTGGATCCGGGTCACATTCGCATTCGGATCGTGTGGATACAGAAACCCTAGATCCGGAAATCAAATTGAATGGGACTTACCGACGACTTTCGCTTCCTCGGAACTCATGGCCTGGGGATCGTGGACGAGTTTCAGGAGATGTGATAAGGTTAGGTGAAATAGAGAGAGAAGAAATCAACAAATCAATTAGCTTTAAGAGAGAGAGAGAGACTGTTCACCTTAAGGATGTGTCAAGGAGAAAAGATTGGAAGAATGAAAAAAAAAAATGATGCAGATGCTTTTCTTTTCTTATTATTTCAATCATTAATGTGGGGATTATTAAAAATAATAATTAACAAAAAGATTCAAATACTTTTCTTAAGAAAATAGTATAAACATCTACTACAACTAGATAATTAAACTAAAGAACCATAAATAATGTTAGTGTTAAGAAATGAAGATGGTGGTTGGGACATATCCGGAAATGGACCAGACCACATCAGTCTACTTCAGTCCCAAGACTAGGCGGCCAAGACTTGTCATTATCCTCCCTTGTATTTATCCATATGTTGTAGATATCCTAATCATTATAGGATTAGGATAATCATCCCCTTTATTTGTAGCAATCCTTATCTCCTAA
>CAKOAT010571820.1:217463-235915 GCA_932364175.1 Eruca vesicaria subsp. sativa
CCCCCAAACCCCCCCCCCCCCCCAAAAAAAAAAAAAAGAATCTCATCTACCTATATGCTGAAAAGTGATTTACTTCTTTCTTGTTTGCTTATGGACATTTCGAGTTTTTACCAGGTCCTCCATAATAAAAATAGTTACCCCAAACCCGGTTAACTCCTCCTCTTATGTCATAACAATTCGGATGATCCGCAAGAACTCTAAGATTAGATATCGGAATAAGAGTATTGTCCCAATCTACCACCTCAAGATTCCTAAAGTAAGATGCTTTTCCAAAACCTTCGCCCGCAAAATGACCACTTCCCATTTGAGTCGAAGTATGTGAACCATCAGGTCGTGTGTTCACTATCTCGCCACCGAACTGGACCATGTTCCCATGCTCCATCAAGTGCGTAAACAAAGATACCGGCCAATACCCGACTAGTGTACCCGACCCGAATTGGAGCCACCAGTGCCCGTGTTTTGGGTCCTACACATGGTTTTTTGACGAAGTTAGTAGGATCATTCTACGTACGCATGTAAAAGTTGGAGTGAGCTGTGTGACCGTGCAAAGCATTTAATGGATAAGCCATGTGCATGGTTTTAATCAAGAATAGTAAGTATGATTTAAGGGAGACATTCTAAATTAACGCCAAAATAAATTGAATTTATAAATGGTTAGCTTAGGAGACATGTTTAATAAATTAACATGACGTGCAATAATTATTAGGGTGGCACTTGAGTGCCCCTGCCAAATGGGTTTCGAATAAAGATGAAGGAATGAAATGAAATATCGTATTAATATTCTAAATTAAGTGATTATATAAAAGAGTAATCTCATTTTTAGGATGAGATTAAAACGGTTTAAATTTATATTAAAAAACAAATTTTAATATGTTGAAGAAGACAATTACCTTCCATATCAATAGACTTATATCGAATTGTCCACCTTTATATGACGAAACCGGAGAAATAGCAGCTCCTATCGCAATTCTATTATTTGTCTGAATAAAACCAGAACACAATAGGTTATAGCATCCCGTTGCCTGGTACGCATCCGACTGCACAAACATAGAGAGATGTACCTAACAGTTTAGTATATTGTAGAAAACCAAAAAAGAGTTTTTGATTAAAATTTTAAAAACCAAATTTTGAAGTTGGATAAAAAGTATATATGCATACCGTCCAATAGGTGAAGAATCTTGGGTTAGTATCTCCGTAGAGCTCCGGGCTAACCTGTCGACATAATCAAAATGCCAAGAATTCTGATCAATTTCTTTTGCAAAATAAAGAAAAGAATTTTGATCATTTTATGAAAGCAAATAAGAGATGTTATAAAACAAAGAAATTAAATCGAAATGATTAATTGAAAAATAAATATAAATAGGGAGATATATGGCACGTGCCTGCCAACCAGCTTCGATGGTATTAAGATCGTCGGCGAAAGAACCGGCGATGACCCAAATCTGAGATAGACTAAACTCGTTTTGGCTATTTACATGTGGCGTCCACACGTTTATACTCGCTTTTGCTCCGTAGTATTTACTTCCCGATACGTATCCCACCGCATGCTATACACACAATTTATGTGTCACTTTTTGTAAGAGATTATACCATTGAGTTGAAAATATAGAGTAATAGTATTTTTTTATTAATGTCTGACAAGTAACATTCTGTTAGTGGCATTGCAAAGAATTGCGAGAAAGGTGGTTTTTGGTATTATTATGTATCTATTTCTTTTCAGAGTTTAATAAATAAAAAGTAATAAGCTCTGACTTCTTGCTAAAGTTAAGCTAATTATAATGAGTACCTCGTGGCCATTACTGCTCGAGTCCCTTCTCACGCGCCTTATTTTCCGACCAAATCTACGGACAGAACTTGCTCGTAACATGTCTTGCTCCGTTGTTCTTCTGATCGGGATCGTACCTTCTGGACAAAACTCACCGGTTAAACTCCAAAGCTGAAAATCTTCATGGGATTCATTTTCTTGGCTATGCCCTTTGGGCATCTCTGGGGGATCCTAAACATGTTTGCATATAATTTAGAGGCTTTGAGATTTAAATAATTATGATACGTACAAGAAATGTGAGCTTTTTTACCATTGGTCTTTGTCCTTGTAACAAGGGATGATCAAAAGCTGGCTGGTGATGAGATGGAACACAATCTATTATATCTCCATCTGAGCTCTGAAATCATCACAAGAACATTAACTTTGTCAGAAGTTTTCTTAATGGTAAAATTCGCTAATGTTGCATATTTTGAGAAAAAAAAAATTGTTTTAGAAGCTTAAAAGATGTATAGCAAACACTGATTTTTTCAATGTTAGAAATTAAACAAAGAGTAAACTAATATATCAAAAAAATATGTCAAGATTTGTTAGTAAATTCTAAAAAAAAAAGTTCCTTAAAAATAAACGAACACACGTCTCTGAACTTAGTTTACACACACAAAAGAAAGAACAGAGATTGGATTTTTACCTGAATGGTCTTAACGGCGGGTTTATTGATCTTTTGAAGGTGTTCTCTGATGAGTTTCAGCTTCTTAATCTCATTTTGAGGCCGGAGAGTCACACTTTTGTCTGTAGCATTATGTAGAGAAGCAGAAGAGAAGGAGGAATAGAGGCTGAGTAAGAGAATGAGAGTGAAGATCAAAGAAGAAGACATTGTTCTGTGTTGAGGAATCTCCTCGTGTTCACTGTAGTGACTTTTCTGAAAGGTATGAAAAAACACTAGTTGTGTGTGGTGTTAGATGAAGGTAAAAACATTTATTGCAAGCATATTGTTGTTGTTCGTCTTCTTCATGTCACTGACACATCTTTCCAACAAACCCCATTTAAGACAAAATGACTTCTCTAATGAAAACCCAGAGCCCCTAAAATCCAAGAATTAATGAATCAGCTAACTCTCCAAAAATAAATGAAATATGGAGTATATACGAAGCTTAGATTAGTAAAATTTTTGGGGCATGTTGGTTTACATATAAGGTGGTATAAATACTGGGTAGTTATGTAAACATGGAATGGTGTTTAAATTTA
The DNA here is from genome assembly GCA_932364175.1 of Eruca vesicaria subsp. sativa. Taxonomy (NCBI): domain Eukaryota; kingdom Viridiplantae; phylum Streptophyta; class Magnoliopsida; order Brassicales; family Brassicaceae; genus Eruca; species Eruca vesicaria. The sequence continues at coordinate 220,474 of CAKOAT010571820.1, forward strand.
TTTACTTTTATTAGGTTTTTGTGAGGGATTTTAAAGAGAGAAGATTTTGATGTAGCTTTATCGATATGTGAAAGCGATAGTATTTTATAGTAAGTAATGCGAGGAAAGATTTGTAAACTTGGATTTGGTTTAAAAGACAAAAATTGATGTTTTTAAGATAGAAATTGAAAACTTTATATCTTGATTTTCTTAAAGATCTTTGCTTTCTTATTGTTATTCACATATGCTCCCTAGCTAGATATACCTCTTCTACCACATCTTTGAATTGGATTATCAAGCAAAATTTAACTGTAATTATTTCTTACAATCAAACCGTGTCAAAAAAGAATTACTAACCCTCCTTTGATTTCCAATTAGTCAAATAAATTTTGGAACGTATGAGTTGTTTGGTTCTCATGAATATATCAAACATACTGTCATTTCCTAAATATTTAACAATGTAGCTAATTTTTTTCTTTGTAAATTACAGTTTAGCTAACTGTTATATAAATATATATACACTCATAAATCTCAAGCATTGGGGCATAATGATTTCCAAAAACATTAAGCCTGGATCTTCATGTGAATTTACGAACCTCCGAGAATATATGCATTATACATGGAGTACTTAGGGGGTTAGGTTCCAACATCCAAACTCCAAGAGCACATTCGTTAATAATATTTTGACCCGATACTTCTTCCCCGAAAATTTATGGTTTGACTTTTTTTGGTAAAATATTTTTCTGAACATTGATTTCGGCCAAAAGCCAGTATATTCAATATATAACAAAAAGATAAGACATATGTGAGTTTGGTTCGTATAGTACATACTAGTACTAGTTGAGAAATGAGAACAATAACACGATACATCTTAGCTAATGGGTTCCAGTCTTCCTCTGTAAACTGATATCATATCGTTCACTTGATATGCCACTGAAAAAAAATAAACAAATCAGTCAAGTGGTTGATATATTACCGTGTTGGTGAAAACCGTGAACAAAATTTTACTACGTAAATATTTAGTCACCTTATAATTACATAGCTTGGTTGAGAAGAATAGTCTATAAAGCAAGTAGAAAGAAACTCGAGAGTGCCTTTGTTGGAATGATATTGTCCAGTCTTTTTTTTTTTGGACAAAAGATATTGTCCAATCTTTAAAATCGAGGGAATGATTGGGAACCAAGAGCATGCAGACATGTCATGTTTGCCTTTTGGTTACTATTTAATATTTAATCTCATCATTAAGAAAACATGATTGGCTGCGTTAAATGTGTTAATGCAATGCAACACCTTCACTAATCCCACATATAAAAAGCGTTTCATATATAAAAGATAATTCAGATTCAAATAGTCAATTTTTTTATGTAATGCATCAACTAGAGTAAAATGCTAAACAATAGTTTGTGTGCGTCACTAGCTATAATAAATTTAAAAGCATGAGCATTAAGTGGGTGCATGTACATTACTTTCCTCCTAATTACTATTTTTGTCTAAAAAAATTATCAGTTCTTTTAGTTTTGTTTGTTTCAATCAACTAAACTATATATTACCAAAGTTGACCTGACCTACGATTAAGTTCAAAATAACCGAAATCTCATTGATCTCCAAAAAAAAATTATTGTCAGAGACATGGCCGTCTCAATTTATTTATGGACCCTATTCAAAATAAAAATTATTAATGGTATATTTCAGTTTATTGGTATATTTAATGTTTTTTCAAACTATAAACCATAAATTAAATAATATATCTAAAATCTTAAAGTTTTAGATCTTGATTAATATATTTACTTTAAAAATAATTTTAACTTTAAAAAAAATGATGGACCATGTTCGATTGTTCCATTTGTTCGTGTTGTTAGACGTCCTGGTTAGAGAAACATTTTAAAAATTAATTGATAGGGAGAGAGAAGGAAAAACGGGTGAAGATAATTAAAGATGAATATTAAAGCTAACAAAAGGAGGATGGAAACAGTTTGATGTAAAAGCAATCATCATGTCTCTAGAGCAGCCTGGAGCACAGTTTTTTTCAGTTTTATATCAACCCATACCAGTTAATTGTGATCAGTATGGTGTAAACTATTGAAACAAAGTACGATTCGGCGTTGGAGTTATTAAAACTATGATATGATGAGTCATTATTTACAAAAGTGGCGTGAAAGGATGGACGTTAATGTTCGGACCATGCATGAACTTCACTAAGGGTACATCATCATGGATTCTCATTGTGAGGTGTCCATTACCATTACCATGAAATAGTTATAGCTGCAAGCTGCATATTCAAATTTTTAAAAATAAGAATATATTAAGACTAGACAATGAACATGTGATATCTATCGTTTAAAGAGATTTTTAACGTGTTACAAGATGAAGAAACTGTTGTTAGGCCATTTACATAGTTGGAGATGTCTTCCACATTTCTATAGACCGGCTTTAATATCGGATACTTCGATTTTTATAAAAATATAGTATGACAATGATCATCAACTCGGGTTCCAGAGAGAACAAAACCTACAATATGAACTGTCAAAACTATCACTGGACTAGCAAGGAGTTAAATTAAACAAGTATACGGTCATAGTGACGAATGATGTCAATGGTGAGAGAATGACGCACACGCACTCAAGGTTAAGTTTCCTTATTTAGATAAAACGGCGACCAAAACACCAACAATGGTCAAGATGGACCATTCAACCACCTTAATCATCCACGCCTAAAAGTTTCAAACAAAAACACAGCAAAAAAAAAAAAACTTCTGTTTTGAAGACCTCCAACCAGAAGTTTCGGTCACTAGTCATCGAAACCTTCCATATGCGTTTGGATCTCTCTACTGGCTCGGGCCTCATACGACTTAATAATTTCTTTTTTTTTTTGTCGATAATAACTCATACGACTTAATAAAAGCATACGTTTAAGATTATTTCCTAATTAAAACTAGACAAATGAAAGTGTATTAAAAAGAACAAATTAAACGCAAATCATAAGTTAACTACAATTCTCGTGAAATTTGAAACATCATCTATTATATAAAGTAAAGTATCACTCCCTCTAAGGGGTGCCACATCAGATTACATGTCATCAAGTCCACGTGGCCACTCCAGTTTCGTTTTGGGTCGTGTTATTTTTGTGTCTGGGCCTCCTAAATCTTTTCAGGCTCCAATAACTTATTCGCTCCTCTGCAGATTAAGACAACAAGGAGACGAAGAAGAGGAACAAAAAGAACCAGAAAGGAAGCTACGAGGAGGGTTCGATTAGGTTTTTGAGTGAGTCCAGAGACGTCAATGGCAGCGGCGGCTGCATCCCAGTTCCTGATGTTTGGTGTGGTCCAGGACTAGGGTTCTCGATGGATCCTCCGAGGAGAAAGCTTTGACCGTTGCGTTGCAAAATCGACGTGAACTATTCGAACCAAACAAAGGTAAAGGTGGTAGCTTTATGTTCTGTATATGTAATTGCAAGTTAAAGTTTGAGTTTTTTTTGTGGTGTGTTTAGTTTTATTACATTGATTTGTCTCAGTGAACAGTATCGGTTTAGACAGAAACTGTTTGGAGTTGTTGAAGCTATAGTCGTTGTAGCATCCTTATGTTGTTCTTGAGGACCAACAAACGTCATCTCGATCTGGTTCGCTCAAACGTCGTTTCTCTCCCCCGATGTTCAGTCCAAAATTGCTCCAGCAAGTAGTGAACCTTACACCATAACAACAGTACGAGGTACTAAAGCTGCAACAAGCTCTCAAGGAAGACCACATGATGAAGCCTTCTTAGCACTGAGGTTTTTGTCTTATATGCAATGCTTTAAATGAATCTCACCTTGCTTAAGAGCTGCGTTGTTTTTCCTTCTTTCTTTTTTTTTTCTTTCTTCTTTGTGATCCAATTCTTGCTAGGTTTCCTCCCTCTTCAATACACAGGGACAAGCAACGGGTGTTGGTCGGTTTCATTTGATTGAAACTTGCACCGACGAACATGTTTTCACACGCAAATTACCATAAGAAGATGGGCTCTCTCTCTTAAGTATACGCCTGCTGGCAAGCATCTCTGCTTCCTCAGCTGAAACGGCCATGTGACTAGCTTTTAGAACATGGTTAGCTTAACATTTAAAACGTACTTGATGTGTTCCAGCTTGCGGTGCTATGTGACAGATAATTAAATATGTATTGGTTTTCGGTGTAGGGAGCTGGTGGACCAGAAGAGGAAGATAATTGATGGCTGCCCTGCCTGAAACCTCTGCTTAAAGAGCAGTTCTTTGTTCACTGCTTCATGTAGACTCTCACAAGGGTGATGAAATGAAAAGTTTATGGTATCTTCATCTGCACTAAGTTACGCCTTATATATTACATCTCTGTTTTTTTTTATTAAATGAAGTTCCACCTTACTCTTCTGTCTTCATACGCAGTATTCAGTCATTCACGGCTTCATGCTTCATCCCAGCTCGCCGTGCCAATCACTACCGTCACTCCCTATGAGAGGGGTCCATCGTAAAAGTTGATCGGTTTGAAGTTTGCCGATGCACTAATATGTAGAGGAACTTCATGCTCAGGAAGTTAGATCATCTCAAAGCTCTTGCAAACACTAACTTAGGGCTCCCCGGTATAGTTTTCAATAGAGTTTCCATACTAAATTTCAGCGACAATCTATATATACTATGTTTTTCTTATTTAAAAATGTTTCAGTTTTCAGATCTGCGTGGGCAAAAACGTTATGTTCAAGGCTCTGGCCTGAACAACTCTGAAGCAATCACACGCATTGTGGTCCATCTACTCATTGACTAATCCATGCGTTTACATTCTCATATTTTAAAATCCTTGCCTCATGAAGGTTTTTAAAAAGAAAACTAATTTAATCTCCCATGACAGTTTTGTTGCTGTGTACGGATGACGCTGCTGCAAAATTTATTGTGCTTCTAAACTCAGGTGATAAATCCGAGTCTGTAATGGTGGTCACTAGAGTTTAATCTAAAAATATTTAGAGCCTTGGAGTTATGGTTCAATAGTAAGGAACATACATGTTTATGGTCCATTTTTCCTGCAATCTTTAAGGAATAAACATGTTTATTGTGCAGTTTTTATGTTTACTACTCTTTTGTTGTTTCAAATAGAATCAACTAATGTTAGCATTGCTATTCTCCTCAAGACACAGGAAGCTGATTTCATTTGTAAGGCTCAGATTGTTGGTTCTTCCAACAAAATGGGTAGTCCTTCGTTTCTTGCACCATTTTGTTTTGTACGGCTAAAAATAATCGTTATGGCTGTTGATGACGGAAAGACAGTGCCACTTTGTGGTATTTGACAGAGAGCTGGCAAAACTCATCAAGAAAGAGACAACAAAACTGGCTCTTGATGAGATATGTTTACCTTTCACTATACGTGTTTAAGTTTTTATACAATTGTTTCTGTTACTGTAAATGAACCCAAAATGTCTGGAGGAGCTAGCTGGGAATGAATATGTTTTTCCAGCTACGTGTGACTCCCTACAATACCTGTTATTTTGAACTCAGGGAGAGATGGGGTAATCTATGTACTCACAGTTTATTTAATTGCTGATATAAATTAACACTCATGTGCTATTGTTTCTTATTGCAAAATGTATTACTTAGATTGCACCAACGGCGAGCTTTGCTCTCTTCGTCTGGCCATCACAAAGATCACCTCACCATCCAATCCAAGTGTGTTCTGCTATAATCTTAATTAGTTTTTTGGTTGGTTGTGCTCTGTGGTTTAAGTTTCCAATTTGTATTGATTGGTTTTGGCAGATAGGTCGATCCATAACTTGAAAATATTTATATATCAATAGCCTGCCACAATGCTTGGATCCATAACTTGAAAATATTTATCTCTCGTCCAATGAGTGAATCTCCACTTATAAAAAAGGTAAGCCTCATCTATTGAAAATCATCTTCACATTCCAATAGCAATAGAAATTTCTCAGAATAATTTTTTTTATATGGATTGACACCGACTAGGGTATTTGGAAAAGGTTAGTGGAGGAGACGGTGGTGGTGGTAGCCAACATCATGACGGCACTGAAACTGATAGGAAGAAGAAACGTTAGCATCGTCACACCGCTCAATAGATTCAACAACTTGAATCGTATTTTCTTTTCTCTCACTCATTTTTTTTATTCATACAGTCTTATAATGATTTGAATCTCTTGCAAGAATTTCAAGGAGTGTCCTCATCCACGGGATAAGCAGAGGAACCAACTTAGCAGAGAATTGGGATTTGGCTCCAAGACAAATCAAGTTCTGTTCCAAAACAGAAGAACTCAGTATAATGTTATGTGTCTTAATCTCTCTCTCTTTTGTGTGTTTAAAATTTTGTCTGAATAAGATTTGTTGATTTTTTTTCTGTAGGCGCAACATGTGAGAGCAGATAACAATGCACTAAAGGTAGAGAACGACAAGATTCGATGTGTGAACATAGCCAAGTCTAATAACTTGGCTACTATATCAGACATGGACAAGCATCCTATGAAAGACATTGCTTTGACTACGATGGAAGAATTGCTTAGGCCTTTTAACACAAACGAACTTCCTGGAATAGAGCTGATGGTGGCGGCGGCAGAGACGTTCTCAATATGATGCTCAGGTTTATATGTTTGCAGAGTTTAATTGACTATGAAACCGGTGCTGGTCAATGCTTCCTCAGGAAGTAAGATGCTCAAATAATAGTCTGTTAGTTACGAGCATGAAAGGCAACAAAATCGTGGTCTTTAGATTCTCAATGGTGTATGTATGATATTATTTAATTTCAGAAGATTATACAGAGACTGTCTCAGATTTTTGAAGAATGATAGTTCTTTGTCCATCAGGCTCACTTACACGAAATCTCTAATCCCTTTTCTCTAATCCCTTTTGTTGCTATTATTTGTTGTATGCAAAGATAAAAGGCCATGGTTATTTTCAAGAACTTTAAATGAATTCAGTCATGGGAGCTTGACCATTAAGTATATGGAATATATTACTAGATTTGTCTCAAGGTTGTTTTGAATGAATGAATTATGAAAATTATATTCATCGAAGCACATGAATACAATAATTAATAGCATTCATAATTAACCTTCAGTTACTCATTTTTTGTTCACAAAACCCATTTTACAATATCATAAATTTCATGCTACAATATAAACTTTTTCTCATCTATATATATAAATTAAACAAAATATTATAAATATTGAAACTCTTCAAAAAATAATATTTCATATATAACTAATCTTAACATACATAATCCTTCAACAACATAATATTCTAAAAAACGAAAAACATTATTATATACTTCACTTATCAAAAGTTTACATTACCTGTAAAACACAAAGAAAATTCTAAAAAAAAACATGAATTACTTTAGAGATGATTTGAAGTTTTAAGTCATATTTGCGAAAAATCCTTTAATAAGTTAGTTTAGTGAAAAATATTATAAAACTAAACATTGAAACTAAAATAAATATTAAAAAATATAATGCTATTTATCAAAGAATAGTAAAGGTTACTGTCATTATAATTCAAAACAAAAATATTTATTATAATGATCTCATAATTCTTTTATTATTTGTTTGTTTATAATATTTATTAATTTATAATCATTTAAAAATATTTTATAAATTAATAGAAAATAAGTTTTATTACAACTTCCCGCCCGTAGGGCGGGCCGGCCCTAGTTGATAATGAAAATATGTTACGTGCACGGTTAAGTCAAAATAAAACATGATCTCCTTCAACCAATTTTAAAAACCCTATAAAATTAAGAAAACATGTACTATGGATGTGCTTGGTTATATGGTTTTCTCCTCTCTTCTCCAAATTCCAGTTTTTTTAGAGCTATAAACTCTTAATAAAAGGAGATAAAGGGAGAAACAGATCATATGTATCTTAACTAATATAAAATTACGAAATAAAATACTGAAACAGAAGTTGACATGTTTGAATAAGACTATGATTAATCCGAGTTCTTAGAGCACCTTTAACCTCGTGGCTTAAGGGGAGGTGGCTTAAGAAAAAATTATATAATAATTAGTGGAGTCCAGCAGAAAAACAAACAACGCTGCCAATAGCTCTTGAATAAGCCACGGATTTGGTCTGTTGCTTAGAAAATCGCGGGCCCCACTGACACGTGGCGGCCCGTGATTGGTCAATTTTTTTTTAAATTTTTTTTTTTTTTATAATCAGAAAAAAAAAATTTAAGCAACCCTTTTGGGTTTTTGGATTAATGGTGCTCTTAGGTTAAAGTTTTTAGCTTCGGCTAAGAACAGTGTCTTAGTTTTTAACCAAGAAAAACTAAGAACCATCTATTAAATAAGAGATATAAAAATCGGTTCTTAGTCGAAAAATATATAAAAAAAAAAATTCAAATCATGAGTTAAGAACCCCAAATTAAGAATCCGAGTTAATCATGCTCTCTATAAGAAACCAATGTCCAAACATTTTCCATACACATACAAAGATCTTCATCTTCGCCTTTTTCTTTATTTCTTAAATCAGAAATTAGTCAAGAAAATAAAAAACATATTACTCATTTTTTCAATGCAATCCCAATTCTCCTTGACAAAATCATACAACAAGGGTAGCAAGAGCCAAACAATTATCAGCCATCTTGTACAAAACCCCTGCGGATTTATAAACAACGTTATCCCCACGAGCTCCCTTCATTGTCTCGCTACAAGTATCGTAGTCCGTCAACGCAGCACTAAGGTTGATGTTAAGGCTAAAACGATCACCTTCCTTAATGTTCTTAAGAGCCTTGTCCAAATTGTCAAACGCGCTGTTGAAGTTGGACAAACAAGTCGAAACACCACCGTCAAGTACTTTCATCTCTTTCTTGGCGATATCTCTGGCTTGCCTCGTCCTCTTCATTAGCTCTCTTATGGCCACATCCGTAGCTGCGTTCACATTCTTTTGAGCCCCTATGGTGCCTCTGCACAGTGCGGGATAATCCGTCGCCGTGCAAGGGTCGTCGAGAAAGATACTAAACGCTGTAGCGCTTGTGCATGAGACAGCGAGGAGGAGGAAGATCGTTCCTAGGACGGTCACGTGGGTAGTGGTTGACATTGTGTGTGTGTGTGTAATATCTACAAGAAACGTGCGATTTTTGTGATTGTTATTGAGCACAAGGTGGTGGATTAGGTTTGATGAAGAGGAAGGAGGTGAGTTTATATATAGTAATTTTTGAAGAAATGACTTGAGTGAATTGCCAGCGTTGGATTAGACCGGAACATATCTATTTTGGTATGTTTGTTAGTTAGGTATGATAGTGGTTAGTGTTTTTGTTGTTCTATTTAGGGGAATAATCATGGTTCGTTTCAACATATATGGAACATTCTGTACAACTGATTTTTGTTTAAATTGCATGTACTTATATCAGCTTATGTGCCTAACGAATTAGTGAATATAAAAGAATGATCCAGTTTGGACCAAACTGGTAAATGATAATATGATTAAGTGTGATATATGGTGGTGATTCTTCCGTTTTAAAGATTACTTTCTGTAATTTTTTTGTATACGTTGTAATTTTACAAGTATACACATACAAAGAAGTATTTGTTCTCGCATAATTTTCACTTTATGTACTAATTTGCATATTTTGGATTAACTTGTTTATCATATGAAGATGTGGAATGGTATGGCATAATACATTTGACTTTTAAAGTCTTGATAACATCGAAATAAGGATAGATAACAATTCCTCTACATTTATAGATCAATCTTTAACATCCTAAAACAGAGCTTTTTTTTAAGAAAATCAAAACAGACAGTGAATTTATGTTGGTGTTGAATGCTATTCGTTTACCTCACGGCGACCAAATTCCCCATGAAACCACCGCTAATCTCATAATGGCGTGCACTTGAGAAGCCAGCTTCCATAGCAAGAGCCTCTAGCTCTTCTCCTGCAAAAGAACAATTCCACATTCTATTCAGCCCTTCACGAAAGAAACATAGTCTTTGGTGGGAATTTACAAAGGTGAAATGTCACAAATCCTATAGAAAACACACAACATGATTATACAATATAGTAAGTGACATATGCTATTGGTGAAGAACAAAACCTGTTAGGTACCCATTGATTGAATACTTCAGATATTCATACTCCTTTGCAAGATTATAAAGAGTAGCCACAGGGACAACTACATTGTCAATCATCCAATCCTTGCAATAACCAAAACCACCCAACAAATTATTTGCCTTAGGAAACATGAATTCACAAATTAAACAGCCACACCTCCTAGTTAGAAAAACAAGAACCTGCATAAATGTAGTAACTGATTGGTCGCTCTTATTGAAATCAAGTATGGACACTCTCGAACCTGAAAACCAAACAGAAGACAACTAAGCATATAGCACAAAAAGCTTTTATAAACAAATGCAATGTATATCACCTGGTTTCAGAACTCGATACATCTCCCTCATGGCTCTATCTCTACCAACAACATTTCTAAGACCATAACCCATTGTAATAGCATCAAACTCACAGTCATCAAATGGCAAATCAGTAGCATCACCTTCTATCCACCTAAGATAGAATACATATTAACATCTTTTCCTTCAAAAATGTTGCATCACTAACAACAAAAAAGCATGAATGTTACCAGTAAGTAGTGCTCACTCTATACACTTGTAGCAAGACCTCCCTCTAAGTTTCTGTCTAGAAGCTGCAACAGCTAATTGTTCAGAGGAGAAATCCAAACTCATCACCTACAAATCAAACCCAAATTAATAACACAGAAAACAAGACTAAGCCAAAATAATTAATTAACCTTTCCACTTGGACCAACTTTCTCAGACAAGAGAAAAGCTAAATCACCACTTCCACAACACAAGTCAAGAACTTTATCTCCTCTTCTCGCTCTAACCTCAATAAAAACAAGACCCAACATCAAAAGAAAAGATTTTTAAAAACATACGAAAGAGATTGAATTTTGTCTTTCACACTAACCCGCTCCAGGAAACAGACATGTTTTTCCAGATACGATGTTGTCCTAAGCTTAATAGATCATTCAGCTACAAAAAAAGTATGAAAGGAAAAGAAAAAAAAAGATAAAGGAAAAGAGATTAAAAAAAAGAGCCAATGAAAGAAGAGAAGGGGAAGTGATGAAAACGTTATCGTAAACGGGAGCAATGCGGTTGAATAGAATCTGACGTTCGTCGGAGGAGGTCGAGGACTTAACAACAATTCTCCGTCGCGAAGGAAATTTCGCCGGGAGCTGGTTGTGGCCGGTGAAGGTCACCGGAAAGACGGTACCGAGTAGAGCCGCCATTTTTAATGGAGTTGATTAGACGATCATGTTTGCTTTGTGCAAGTTACACGGATTACAGTTTGTTATTGGGCCGAGTTGGACCGAGGTAATACAAACCGTGATTTCTTGGTTTTCGTTTTCAAGACAGTTTCTACACAAGAACCGATCAGCAAGATTTGAAAATTCAATCGTTTGTGGTTTGGTTTGGTTCAGCAAACACTAATCAATTGGTTTTAACAGAATGGAATTGGGAGATAATCAAACATTCAAACTTACCCAAAATAAACGTGTTTTGTGAATTCACCGAAGATACAGAGAATATAACCGACTGATTATGGTTTTTTTTTTCCAAATCAACCAAGTATACCAAGATATAAAATAATTTTATTTTCAACTCGAAAAAACATAATAGTGTTCAAGACAAACGTTATAACCTGAATTTCAAACCGTGCCGAACCAATATATAGCCTGGTTAACTTCAGTGACATTTTTCTACAAGCCAAAAACCTGAACACTAATAAATAACTCAATCCAAAACCGAATGCCTATGACTGAGTAAAACGTTTGGATCATGTTTCCAATTATTTTTAAACTAGATTTTGACCCGCACAACCGTGCGGGTGTTATTTTTAATTGTATATCCATATATATTTATTTGATACTATTAATGGTATATATTTTAATTGTAATCATATATTTAAAGATTTATATAAGTATGTCATATACAATAATTTATAGCTCACCTGTTGTAAATAATCAACTATTTAAAACAGCCACATGTATTTGTTACTTCTTATTATGCATTTATTTTTATTGTATTTGCATTTAGTTATTAAAAATAATAATATATGCATAAAATATTTAAAAAATATTTTATATTTAATTTATGTTAAATATTTACGCGCCCTTCAAAACATGATTTTATATTAGTAATATTTTATGATTATTCATTTTACATAATATATTATTATATATATATATATATTGTAGTTTGTCATCATATTATATTTTTTTAGCATAAATAGTTTATATTTACGAAAATAAAATTTCTAAATCTATCAATTTTAATAGAATTATATCATATGTAGTTCAATATAATAATTTTATTTTAATATGATTGATTATGATTATGAAATAGATAAAAGTATGATAGTTTTTGAATTTTAAAAAAAATAACTGTATATATATTAATGCATAATGTATTTCATTGCTAAATTATGAGATTAGTTAAAAGTATTTACAGAAATATTCTGAAAAGATATTGTTAAAAATATTTAGATCAACATAATAATTCTTTTAATATGATTGATTGTGATTATATAACAGAGAAAAATAAGATATAATAATTATTTTTCATTTTATAAATGATAAGTTAATATGTTAATGTATAATAATACTTTAAAACTAATCACGAAATTAATTAAAAAAATTACATATAATCTTCGAAAATTAAAATCTTGTTAAAATCTTACTAAGCAGATTTTCCAAAAATTTTAAAATATATATAAATGTAAAGATATCAAAATATATTATGATTAAAGTAGTTTAAAGATTCTATATATTATTAAAGAATTTTTAGTTGATGGTCCAAATTTAAAAAAGAAAATCACACATGAAATGAAGTCATACTTCTCTTTTAATATATAAGATTAGAAAACAATATATGTTGAAAAAATGTCAACAAAGTTTTGAATAGTATTGGCTGAGCATATATCTTATTTTCAAATGTAGAACAAAAATTAGTTTTAGTTAACTGAATATAAAAATTCTCATGAAAAAATATATATCTTTAATATTTTCCTCTAACAATACTTTTTGGTTTGTCTACTTAGTGGCATATGATCACGATATTCTTGGTTGATTTACTTAACAAATTAGATTTGCATATATTTTTGGTTTATCAATTTAACAAATTAGTTTTATGGAAGATATTATGCAAGATATTCGGTTGGCTGAACAATAAATTATTTATCAAATATAAATGTTATATTAATTTACATGAATTAAGCATATGAGATTTTAATGTTTATATTAACAGTACACCATGTTCATCTTCTCCAAAAGTTCAATGTGTTCAGTTCATAAAGTAATAAAAAATATTAATAAATGTTCAAGGCTAATAACAACATATATCTTTATTGTATCAAGCGAGCATCGTTGATTCATGGTTTATTGTCTAATGCTTTCCTCTACTGGAAATACAATCCAATCAAAACACACAAAGATCAGTATTTTTTAATCTCTCCATTGACCTTAATATCAAATCATCATACACATCGATTTCAAAGTGAATGTGCAAACACATAAAAAGATGGTTGGTTGTAATCTAAGTTACAGACCTTTATTCAGAAGTAAATAACATTAACTTGATATTCATTAAAAGTCATAGAATTTACGTAAGTTGATATTAGATTATTTTGGTATAGAGTAAAACTTATGAGACATTAATGAGTTGTTACATTAAAGTGGTTCTAATATTAACATACTAATGATTAATATAATTAATGATAGAAATTTCTTATGTGATCAATTTTTAGTAGAAGGTCTAAAACTTAAAAAATCATACATGAAGTCAAGTTATGACTTCTGTTTTAATATATAAGATTGTCGATTCTGAAAAAAAGTGAAAATAATAAAACTTTTAAATCAAGATAGGACAAACCTTTAGAAGAGACCAAATAAGTCACTTATTATAGAAGGCATATTCACCGATAACAATAGTTACAAAGCATTTGACGTAGACTTGTCCCTTGGTTCTTTCCTACATGTGACTTGAGTAAATATTCATTCATGTATCCATCCTTCATTGCTCTTTTTCCACTTTTTTCCTTCTTCTTTTGTCGGCAAATCAAAGCAGAATTTATACTAAGGAAAACATGTCAATACACCCCCGTTTCTTTTCTTTTACTTCAACGTTAAATAACATGATCGTCCATCATGCAAAAGGCATATTCTCTGCCTGATTCCAGTGACGTTTTCTTTGGTTTATAAACCAATTGTTGATCTGTTTCTGGTCTAACCCCGTTGCATCAGCTAAAGCTATCTTATCACCTTCCTGTAGACATCCACATGATATCATCACTCAAGTTAAATATATAGTTGCAAACATATAGTGTGTTTTTTTGGCTTACAGTAGGGTAAGGCCATTTATAGTGAACACTCCACCAATCAAGTAGCGCTTGTCTTGCTTCTCTTGGTAGTTTTCCTTTCTTCTTCTTTTTTGAAAACTCCAGCTTTAAAGAACTTATACCGCTTCCGAATTTGCGAAGCAACCTGTCCTTGAGATCACGGTCTTCACATATTTGTTTCCCATCCTGTGATATCTCATCGCCTCCACTTAGTTCCTCGTCAGATGAAACTGCACGTTCCTCTAGCACACGTAAAATGGACAATCATTCAGTAACTCTAGACATTAATATGAACTGAACGTGTTTTCACATGCACGTAGAGATGAATGGTTCACAGAAAGTTAGTAGACAACTTCTTAACATTTTTTACTAAAAAAACAAAAAGTTAGTAGACAACTAAAGGACAGCCACTAAAATGAAAATAACAGATTAGTTGCAACTATAAATTTAGAGCCGGCTTAACGGCTAAAGTGGCTCAACAAGAAGGAGAGGGCAAAAATGGAAAAGAAACCGCCGCAGTGAATAGTTAACTCCATCGATATTGTGTCAGTACAGTAGAGAGGACTAATAGTCTTGTCTCCATGAGGACACATCCCCCACAACCGGACCCTACTTCATCATCTAAATGGGACTATGACACGTGATCATAACTCACAGAGGTTGTGTGAACCCCCGGAAATAACGCTACACCTCGCATTTATGTTCTTCTTCCCCACAACACCCCAAAACCTATATTTGCACATTTACATATATATATGCCCCAACGACTCTACTGACCCACTAACACAGAGCTTCCTGACATCAAACTCAACCCCAAGAGTCCAAGAAACATTTCCTGATTTCATAACAGTTTTGCATGTGTGACAGAAAGATAAGTCGGAGTAAGAAACCGTGGTTACTTCCGAATTAAAAGAGACAGTCAGTAATGCATACAAAGTTATGGAAAAAAAACATTAGAGCTAGAAAGTATAGATTAAAGTTAAAAAAAAAAAACAAATAAATGTAACACGTTACTGCCCACATATCTTTTTCCAAAGAAGGAAAAGCATGCAATGTGTTATGTAAGCCACATAAAGTTCTTGAAATTAAATTTAAACAAACCCTACAAATTCGACTAAT
>CAKOAT010571820.1:236015-254128 GCA_932364175.1 Eruca vesicaria subsp. sativa
CCTGAGCTGTTCCAGTTAAAAAAAAAAAAAAAAAAAAAACCTGAGCTGTTCACGATAATGTCAGACAGAAACGATTGAAAGTGGAGCAAAAAATCGATACTGTATACACACATACATGTGAATGAGGTTAATAGTTAAATGCAAGAAAAAATCGTCTGTAGTTATGTTATTACAGTTTCATTGACTGCTTGAAAAAAATAGTTTTACATGCAAATAAGCAGACACGTGGAAGTAGCGTGCCCCAGATGGACATAACACGACCCACCAAGGGAACAATGCAACCAGAGGAAATGACGACCACTACTCACTAATCACTATGTGCAAAAGAGTTGAGAAAAATAGAGAAGCATTGTCAGTCTTATAGATGATTTGATTGAGGTATAAAGAACCCTATGTCTCCTTTTACTACTTTTGAAAAAATACCAATCAAAAACAAAATCTTTTAGGAGCGAAAGGTAAGTGGGGGCAATGGTGGGAGATCACTAGCGGAATCAACGGGAGTCCATGTGACTCCCAAACCTTTTACTATAAACAAAAACAAAAAATGGACTCTAATTCAAGCTTATCATGCAGTATATATGATCCTATTTTCATACCATAAGAATATTCTACTCCTTAAGATCAATTATGCAAAAACATCTATGATGATGCATGCAACATACTTATGATAGTAATCTGGAAAGATACTTCACAAAGAAGAGAATAACTAAAAGGGAAAAATCAATCAGAGATTAGTATATTAGATAAACACTAAAATAAGAATAGTCCAAAGAAAGCACGAGTACCATGTTGTTCATGTAGCCAAACCGCTTGAATTAGTGATGTATCAAAAAAACTATTTTAGTCAACTTTGGTGGAGCCAAGGATTAGTTGTATTAATAAAGCGGATTAGAACGAAAGAAATCAAAGCATGTGAATAATCTAAGAAACTAGTAAATCACATCTCATGTGAATCTAATCTAACATTGTATTTTTTATTAGTTTATGATTCGTTCAGGTGCAATAAAAACTCGGTTATTCAAGTAGAAAGAAAAAGATGGTTAAGGCTCACAACTAATTTAAAAGAAGAAGAAGATGAGATTAAAAAAGAAGATGAGATCATTCAAAAGGTAAACTGTACTTTGAATAATATTAAAATAGTTAATCACAAGCATTCGCCCACCATTGACAACCTGCAGTGATCTATTTATCAACCTTTTCCAGCTGATTCTCTACACAAACTCTCGACTAATTAATTAAAATACGCCGAAATGTTCAATATCAGCAGTTTTATTCCACAATAAACAATCTTACCAAAGTACAAGTGGAGCTGCATTTGAGATCTAACGCGATAAGGAAAACCCTCAAGAGCTGGAAAAGTACATCATTAAATGAAGTTCTATATCTTTACAGCTGATTCTTTCATGTCTTAGGTGGAGTTTCAAACTAATTAATTAATTAAAATTTGTAAGCCATTATTCATATGTCCACTAATGTGATCAGTTAATTTGTTAAGGCCACAAAAATGCTTTTGCTATATTTATAACCGTAAATCTTATTAAGATGACTGCTCCAAAAAATTTCATTCATATACTAACATAAAAAAATTTTGGTTCAAACATAAACCTAAAACCAGTAGAACTGACACTTGGCAATGACACCAATTTCGATGACATCAAACACTTTTAAGTTTTAACACACGACATGCACATAAGATCAGACACTTGGCAATGACGTCAATTTCGATGATCAACAAAAATCTCCAGTTTGGTCTTGTTCTCAGATCATTGGAACTTGAACTAGATCAGAGTCAAACTTCTCTTGATAAGAATAGGAGTTGGTGTTGTAAAATGTTTTTAGTTCTGACGACAATGAATGTGCTGAAAACTTAATTTTCCGAAATTATCTTATCTGTGAGTGAGCGTTATAAGTGTTTTTATTGTTAATATTTTTCTGCCTAATTGGTTATGAAAATCATCTGGTGCCCTAGAATAGATGTTAATCCAACAAGGGAGATGGGGACAACAAGCAAAAAATAAGGTCGTGAAAATCAACAAAAAATATTGGTAAAGGTCATGACTAGGTTTTTCTCCTGTCGACAGGTTTTCACTGGAAAAAGCAGCAAGTTGGAAAAAATAAAATTCAGTACGCAACAAGACTCTGAAACGTCAAAATCAGAATCTCTACCGCAAAAGTTAAGTGCTTTCAAGATCATTTTTCTTCTGACAGGGAAAAAAAAGAATATAAAGTTAAAATTGTATGATTTCCACAAAGATAAACAAGAAAGAGAGCGTGAAGAGTATGAAAAAGCCCAACAAAACCCTCATTAAGTAAAATAATGGCAAATACTGTTCCAAGGTAATTAGACCTTAAAGACGACATATGAAGCAGTAAACACACAACAAAACCCTCATTAAGTAAGTGGCTCTGGAGATGAAATATGTGACTCAGTCACTCAAACATCTCCACCAAACCTAGGGTTTATTTTTTTTCTATTTTGTTTTTTGCACAGATAAGAGGAAATTAGGGTTCTTAAAATCATTAGTCTCCCAATCATATTTCAAAGACGGTTCATATAAATAGAATTATTGAAACGAATTCACTATCTTTCCTGGTTAGTGTGGCAAATTAATGTAACGTAAAGACACAGTTATCGTATAAAGCACAATATAAATAGAGTGTAAATCACACAAAGATCAGAAAACATCACTCAGAGACCAAACACCAAATCTTAATTAACCACTGAACCAGAGAGGTATTTATTAAGAAAAAATGACTTACCCGAAAGTCCCCTGGCAGACTCCACGCCAGTGCATAGGTTCCGTAGCTGCATCTCAATTTTGTTCAAGAAGCTCGTGGCCTCATCAAACGGCCTCTCGAGGTCCGACTTATACTTTACCAATATTTCACAATAGGTTTCCTGGAATCTCACCAACCAAATAATGATTTACTTGTTTAAAAAAAAAACAAAAAGAATCCGAAAAGAAAATCAAGAAAGAGAGATAGACCATGAATTCATCAAGCTCCGGATCAGCTCCGAAGTAAGATGATGATGGACCAACGCCTTGCTTATACACATGGCTCTCCCGTTGAATCTCCTCTAGTAGATACGCTATCTCCGGTGGTGCTCCGACCTGCAAAGTTTATCAAAATCTTAGTTTACAAAAAAAAAAAAGTTTATCAAAATCTCACACCGTTATTTATTATTGAATTATGTTACTCGTGAAAAAAACAAGAAAATTATTACCAAACACATGGTTTCGTTTTTCCTTTAATTTGTTTAACCATAAAATTATAAATAACAATCCATAATACTTTCTTGAATATCGCCAAGAAAGTAAAATAAGCCTAAATTTCTGAGTAACTCATTCAAAAAACGTTGAAGATGATCAAAGTTCTTACAGAGGTGAAATTATAAAAGTGTTTAATGAGCACAAAGAGACAAGAGACAGAACGCTAATCGAGGAAACAGTGAACCACGATTATTCTCGATCACTGTTTTGTATAAATAAATCACCTTCTGACAATCCATGTAAGCCTGTAGTAACCGTGGATACGCAGGATGACAAGCTATTTTCGCCTTAATGACACCAAGCGATACGTTACCATCGTTTCTTCGGATCTCAGGAGCCATCGAAGCAGCTTCTGAGGACATAGCGGAGGCTGCTACTGAGAGTAACTCGTCCGAACCGAAAACATGGGAGACACGATTTTCTCCGGCGGAGGAGCAAAGCAAGGTTTGGTAGTCGGAAGGAAACATCAGATTGTCCGGTGACATCATCACCACCGCTTTATCTGAGTAGTCACATGTTGGATGGAAACCAAACATTCCATCCATCGACGGTGACCACCACCGTCTTCTTTCTTGGTTTGTCTCTCTGTAAAAAGCTAGAGATAATAGATGAAGAATTGTATGAAACCGCCTTTTGGTTATTGTACAATATATTTCTATGGGACTGTTTTATCTAGAGAGAGAGAGAGAGGCAGGGATCATATTTTCTTTTTTCCAAAAAAATAATAATAATTAAAATAATAAAAAATAATGGAAAGTGTAATTACGCAAGAGGATAATGAGCTCTATAGTCTATATGGCTCGAGCTTGGGGCTCCACAAAGCCTTCCCAATTTATGTGAAAAATTTCCTACCAAAGGTAAGTATTATGCTATGAGCAGAATTTGCATACGATCAGGAGGTGTTTAATTATCAGCATATATATACCCAAAATATATGAATTTGGAAGAGAAAAATGGAGAGAGTTAACCAAAATGTGAAGGTAAATAATTTTTTAAAAAAACAAAGAGATTATTTTATGCTTTAAACACCTCAATAAAAATAAATATTTTAAAAATCAGAGTAAAAAAATAGATAAATGTCTTTAACTAGCTAGCTATAGTTTTCAAATTTGTTATTTGTTTTATCACACACAATGTAAACAGAAAACGTTATTTAACAAATTTTATAGCTCTATATAATTTTTTTTAATTTTACAATATTCTTTTTGTTAATATATAGATATGTCACTTCAGTAAAAATATCATGAAAATGATGATCGCTTTGTTTAATTTAAATAGCGCCATATTAAATAGGAAATATATACATTAGTTGAACTGGAGTGGTAACTCTACTAGTTTGTTTTTTGAACTGTAATAACTCTACTAGATTGATTCTCTGATCCGAGTCAGAGTGTATTTTCCATATTAAGGCCTATGATGGAGATTTAATTTCCCACCGAGTGTTAAGTAACATGATGAAGATAAAAATATGCTTTTTGGTTCCTTGGTCTAGTCTCATAGTAAATAACATATGTAGTAGCACAGGATAAAGAGGTTAGAGGTCAGGGAATTGTGCTATTTTATTTGTAAGGAGTTAACTAGTGGTAATAGTTTAGTTCTGTAAATGGTTTGCTAGATACAAGACATTAATCAATCCACAACTACTAACAAGAAATTATAAACAGATTTATTGATGAGTGATTGATACCAAATGTGTAGAGCATATGGCTATGAATATAATAATGGTAAGCTTTAGGTAGAGTGGATAGGGATAAAATGTGGAATGCACCACCTCCGATGTTGGATATTTCGCTTGTACGGAAAACCGGGTCTCGAGAAGCGAATGTCCGTTCCTAGATAAGAGTAAGAGAGACCCTATAGAAATTTGTTCTACTTTAGTTCTAATTAAAATAGTTAATGTCTGAGCAAAGTAAATTTTTGGGATAAAACGATGGATAAAATAAGTTAGGGTCGAAGAGTAGGAGCTGCAAAATCAGCGCTCTTAGCAGGTTTAAATCTTTTAGGTTATATTCTGATGTATATTGCTAGATCTGTACTGCATTATGGTTATACTGAATGTGCTAAATGGTTTATGCCAACATTGATGATGTTGATATACATGATGTTTAGTTAGTGAAAATGAACTGATATATTTATCGAAAATGGACAGAGGCAGATTGGAAATTTTCCTGTTTTTTTTTTTTTGCGGGAACAATTTCCTGATCATTATTTATTAATTATTTAAGCTCGATTTTTTTCGTAATTTCACGAGATAGTATAAAAAAAGAGCACTTTACCAAAAAAGAGAACAGAAGAGCATCTAAAATATATATCGACTGATAAAATTCTCTTAGTTTTGTCGACAGCTTTAGAAGTCTATCTTATAGTATTTTTATTAGGAAGGTGGAATCTTCAGTTATACTACTTTTGATTAAAAAAAAAAATGTTGTTATTGTTTTTTCCTCCTCTCCTTTAAAGACGCGAGTCATTTTCACTTTAAAGGTAATTGTGAACTATTGCAATAAAACGATAAACTAAACAACCTCTTTTCCTTTCTAATTAAAATTAGTTTTTTTTTACTAAATAATTAAAATTAGTTTTGTGAAAATAAGGATGTTTCGTAGATGTTTTAATCATCATGAATTCTTCCCTCGGATCTTATTAAAGTTTATAGTGCCGATAATAGTTGCTTAGAACAAGTTCATAGAAAAGAAAAGAAAGAATTCTAAACTTTAAGCGTATAACCAAATTAAAAATGGGTACGTGGTGCACAGAAGAAAAATGGGTACGTGAAAACAGTTTTTAAGAAAGTTCATCGTTTCTACATACCTACTTTCGATTCCACGTAATCTAGATAAAAGCATATGGTTAAAGTGTTTTCCTTCGTGATAAAAACGTTATGATATGAGTGACGGGGCAGAAAAACATCCTAAATGCTATTTAAAATATTGCTTATGAAGTGATTTTTAGAGCGTGGTTGATTATTTTTAGAGTAAATGAAAATTAAAAAAATAGAAATCTGAGAAAATGGAAAAATGAGAAAAAGAGGAAAAGTCAAATAAGAGAGTTACTCTTGTGAAACTAAAAGTAAAATCATGTAATATTTTCGTAGAATTCTTAAACTATGTACCACAGTTCAATTTATTTTTAACATTTTTTTCTTAACATTTCATAATCGTTTTTTCACTTAATTATTTAACACTCATTTCATTTTAAAATTTATAATAATTTGTTTAATAAAATTCAACACTCTATTCTACTATTTTTAATTTATACTTTTATGTTATATAGAATAATTAAATATTAATAATATTTTGATTGCAAATAATTTTAAAAGTAAAATAGCATAACTTTTTCATTAAATTTTTATTTAATTATATACTCATTTTATATTTCAAAAACAATACTAAAATTAATATTACTCAAACAAATAAATTAAAAAAATTTAATACATACACACACAAAACAACAAATAAAAATCTATTACTGGTATGCATTTACCAAAAAGATTAAAACATCAAAATAGTTGACAGCTAATATAAATTTATAATGAAAGTTGACTCTTTTTATTCTGTAGCCAAATGAAATGATATTAATTTTTATTTATAGATCATAAGAATATGAATTTTAATATAACTTCTACTTTCTTAAGAAACTATTAAAAAAAAAAATTTGAATTATTACATGGGATAAAAAATTGTGCAACCAATGAAAATAAATCAATTAAATCTTGTTTATATATTCTGCTAATAAAAGCACACATTTGACCCTTTGTGCAATTAGGAAAGTGCCACATGGCAAAGTGGGGTCTGAAATTTTGTTTTTCAGTTGTTAAAGAATTCAACTGAGTTGAATACCAAAATTACAACACCCTCGTTGCATGTTGTTCAACTGTTGAAAAGGGGATTGAATACCCCATTGGCCATTGCCCATGGTTTTATGATTGCTTTTCGCTTAGTTTGTTTCTTCTATTAATTTCCCATCAGTATCCGTAGGCTTTGTGATTTGATATATTATTTTCATATTCTTGTACCTATCTCCCTACCTATCCATATAATTGCAATAATTTATCACCAAATAATGCAACCGTATATATACATGGCTTAATTTTTGTCCATACCTACTACTGTCTAGACATGCAGCTAAAGCGCTGAACTTATTGAGTATCCTATCAGCCCAGTATACTGTTTATCTTAGCAAAACAGATCAAGTATATATTTTTCTAACATTTGTAAAACAGCTTAATTAGGCAAAATATTAGTACATAAGTTCTCAAAAATGTTAGTACTTCTCTCTACAAACATCGCTATTAATTTTGTTAGTGATGTATACTTGTCGGTTTGAACCGGTTTGTGGTTTTCACAAAGATGTAGACAATAACTATATGGACGATGGAGGAGATATAGATACAGAAAATGGGAAAAAAACTTTACAGGCTCTGAGTTTTGCATATTGCTGCTATGCTTAGTAGTAGTTTAAAGTTCTGAATATTAAAAAAAAAATTCCACAAACTCTGATTTTTAAACCATGTTTAATGACTTTGATAAAAAATAAACCATGTTTAATGACTTTTTAATGCTTCTAAATCTAGAATTAGTGAATTAGTAACATTGAAACCAAATTTAGTGACTTCAGTTTTTCTATATTTTGCATAAATAATGTATATCATTAACGCAAAATTAAATAGCAAGACCTTAAAAACATATCCTATTACAGGTTACTATTTATAGGTGTTATTTATTTTCGCTAAAAAGATAAGATGTGCTAATGTGTCTTCTTGTTGATGGACATTTGATTGACCCATCCATGTCCGGGCCAGGTTTGTTCCAAAACTATCTGACACAAAGCTACGGTTTCGTATGAATCCATGTAAAAAACAAGCATTGCTTTGGTCCCTCCATACCACTTTCTTGGATCTCGACAGTTGAATCGCACCCAAATTTATTGATGTTTTGGAGTACTAGTTAGCTCCATATATTCATTCATGACCTTGAACCATACATCAGATTGAATTGATAGTTATATCTGGTCCTAATATAGCAATAATTATAGGCTTATATATAGCGGACGATAGAAATGTTTAAATCAAATAAAGAGTAATTAAGGTTATAATGTTGGTACTTTTCCCATTCTTATAATTGTATGTTTATAAATATTATCGCTTTTCATTTATCTTAGGCTGATTTTTTTTTTTCAGATATCTCAGAGCAAAGAATAGTACATATGACTTATTGCATATATTTAGATTTATATGTGAATGCTCCATGCATGATTTAAAAACTTTGGATATCTTTATGTGGAATATATATAATGCAGAACAAATAATTGATAATATTCGAGCATGGTATGTAAGATAAATGATTGATATGATTCGATCAGTGGGGAGAGTGTATATGCCCATTCCTGGCTAATAAGAATTATTTGTAGTCGCAGTGTAAACATATGGGATCAGTGTTAATACCACCTTTGATCGATTTATGATAAAGTAAAGAATTTGTTTTATTATATAAAGAGATTTGCGTGATTATTTGAAAGAATTTCATACTACCACTTGATCATTATTGAGCATAACAAATTAATAATTGGTCTCATTTATGCAAGAAGAAATTAAAGAAAATTATTCAACAAAGTTAAATGTGAACATATCTGCTAGGAAGTGAACAAAATACTAACCCGGCCATAAGTAAATCTGTGGACTACGATGGACCTGAAACGTCTGGATAAGAAAATGAATAACTAGAAGTATAGAACACCTAATATTTCGGTCTTTGATGTTCATAATCAAGACTTATATATTCACCATCACCTCTTGATGGACGTAAACCAGATTTTGTTTCATATTTAACTCATTTTCCATTTTCAACCAAATATAAAACATCCACTTAAGCCAATCCAAATGTACTACGAGGACGGAGTCAGACAAACAACCTGTATTCATTTTCATTGTTATTTTATTAGCTGGAAAATATCAACAGTTGATAATGAGTTATGTTTTTATAATACATGGGGGAATATAAATCTAATAAAATGCAACTTAAATAGCACGAACTGACGACAACAAAAATAATAGCACGAACCATATATTGTTATATGCTTACTGAATTAGCAACTATATATATGAGCCATTTGTTGTTGTACCTGTTACTATATTATCTTCTCGGGTCAATATCTTCATTTATTATTTCCAGTCTAGCTAGTACGCGAGAATTTATTCCTTTTTTTGTATATACTATGACACACACACAAGATCTGCAACTACCATAAGATGCAAAAGATCAATACATATCTATTGATTGTTTTTACTAGAGTTAGATTGATCAACCACTTGTAAGATAACACTCTTCACGAGATCGATTTTCATAAATGTGTGGTAGAGAACCGGTCTAAATCTAAGATCATATATAAACAAATGAAGATACAAAAGGTAATCTTTTTTAAAAAAAATACTGTAACAATGCCCAAAGGTGCTTTTCATCATATAATAATTCATCGGCAGCACTATTATGTCCACTGCGGTCGGAGAATATATGCGTACCATTTTTTTGGGTCAGAATTGGCTTCCACTTACGTCCATAATCACTACTATTACTCTAATACCCGAGTTTTCTTTTTTTTTTTTTAATATCACCAACAGAAAAAACTATTCTATTAGGTTTAATTTTATTTCATACGAAACTCGCACGTGCATGTTTGTGTATTAAAGTATAAACTCGAAAACCTGGTGATGTTGTGGGGATACATTTGATACAGAAAGAAGAGAAACATCATCGTCATCGTATCATATGATGCAGCAAAGTGTTATTGGTTGTTGAGTTAATATTCTCTTTTGTTGGAAGTGGTCCTTAGATTTCTGTCTGTGGTCCATCAAACGATGTTCAAACTTTGCCTTTAATTTTGTTTCCTGATCTTAAAATGTCTCTAAAGTTAACACATTAAGGTTTCGACTCACCAGAAAACGGAAAAGCTGTCTTTGAATCATTCTTTCACGTTGCTTCTGAGTTCTGTCATTGTGGTCCTTCAGTTCATATCTTTTACCTCGATGTTCTTACTCTTACCGAAATAAACAATGATAACGGAAAACAAGAGAAAGATAGTAGAGAACGACCCTATAGTATGGAATGTGGGCCTGACCCGGTCTAGAACTTTTGCTCGGTGATTCCATAATTGAACATATCCTGAAATGTTAAAAGAAAATTGAGCATATAATAAGATACAAGAAATTCTGGAGTCTTAGACCATCTCCAATGGGAGTTCTATCTAGTTCTAAAACTATATATATGTGTATGTATATAATATATATATATATATATACATATATATAATTTTAGAACTCCAATGGGATAGAACCCCCATTGGAGATGGTCTAAGACTTAAACAAAAACTAGAGCTGGATTTTTTTGTTTTGCTTTTACAGTGAAGTTGGTTTATATATATGTAGTTGTTAAAACCATGATCATGTTTGTTTTTAAAAAAAGGAAGCTAAAGTTTTTAAGTGGGACGATATGCATAATGTCCTATCCTAGTCCCCCATGCCCCATCTATTTCAACTTCATTTTTTATGATTTGATTCAGACATCCAATTAAAAATATACATTTTACTGGATAGAACGGATGGAAACGAAGTGGAGCGGATCACATATATGTTGCAAATTCCACTCCGTATCGACCCCTATTTTATGAGTTTTCCGATATGCAAAGTGAAATATTATTTATATTTTTGGAAATCTATAGTTCCTCATTTGTTTAACAAAAAGTTTGGTAGATGTAATGTATATATAACTGATATATACAAATAAACATAAGTAAATAAGTCAAACTCAAAACTAATGAGTTCGTGCCACGTTAATCATAGTTGATTTGTCATTTATTTTATGTAGATGCATTATTGAAAATTAATTAAATAGTCAAATAACTGTGCAAATGCCCTATTAGTGGACTCGTTCGATCTCACCAGTCACCACCATCCCTGAAGTCAATTTCCTAACAAAGTGGCGACCGGTGAGTCCCCTCTACTTTGACCTTTTCAAGACCCGTGATGCTTGTATTGTATGTAACTAATAGTATAGTCATTTGATTGGATACATTTGTGTAAATAAATGGGACGGTTCATATGATTTGCATAATTGGTTTCTTTTTAATCATTTTTTTTTAGAAATAACCTACTTTAAATCATGTCTAAAGCGAAGGTCTAAAAGCAGAAAATATTCCATTTTCCATTTTCGACAAAGATATCATTCTTTTTCTTATCTGAACGAAAATTTAGAGCATCTCCAATGTATTACTCCATTTTCTACTCTAAAATGGAGTAACTCTAAAATGCAGTTGAGTTTTACTCCAATGTATTACTCCATTTTCTACTCCAAAATAATATTTTTAATATTATATTTATTTCAAAATTAGGAATATCACCTTTCATTTATACTATTTGCAGAACAGTCCATTTTAAATTTATAGCATTTCTATTAAATAGAATATTAATCACAATTAAATTTTTATTATATAAATAAAACTACTCAACAAGGTTTTAAAAGAATATATTTAATACATTAAAAATTACATTATATAGTTTAAACACAATAATACATCAATTCTAAATTATTCATTAGAATTATAATAATTTTCTCACAAATGATCAACTAATACATTTCGAAGTAAAAAATGAGCTTCTTTATCTTTGATTTCTCTGAAATGGGAAAGAAACTTTTGGAACCTCACATTATTATTTTCTTCAATTTCAATTTTCCTTGACAGGACTTCTCTTTCAACTTCAATTGGCACCTCGAGATCACAATCATCTTCTATTATCATGTTATGTAAGAATTTAATAATATTTTATCGGATTATTTTAATAATTTTAATGGATCCGAAAATGATTTATCGGACTATTAAGCAATTATATTTGTTGTAAGTTTTATTTTATGTTATTTCTTTTGTATGGTGCTTATCTTTCATTTTCTATATGTATGATCTTTTATGTTTTATATTATATATATTATGTTGTATAAAAGAGTTCATCAGATGGTTATTTATATAATTAAAAATATTAACAGTAAATTTTAAAATATATATAGTAAAATAATATTATTATACTTATTTATAATAATATTTTTATTAAAGACGAGGCTATTTATATAATTAAGAAATATTAATAGTAAATTTTCTAATATATAGTAAAATAATATTAATATACTTATCTATAATAATATTTTATTGAAAATGAGGCTATTTATATAATTAAGAAATATAACAGTAAATTTTATAATATATATAGTACTTATTTATAATAGTATTTTATTAAAAATGAAACATATATAAATGTGGAGGACTATTTGATAAATAAAAAAGTTCAACTCCATTTTGGAGTAATGAGTTGGTTTACTCCATATTTGGAGTAATCATGTTTGTTACTCCATTTTGGAGTGAGTTTTGGAGTAGGGTTGGAGATGATTTTACTGCAAAATGGAGTTTGGAGTGGGTTTTGGAGTGCGGTTGGAGATGCTCTTAGAAGACCCGAGGAGGACTATAATGATTCGTATCTATATCAAAGATATATGGCTCACTTCTGTTGAGTCTTATAAGGAAATAATTAATCTAGTAACCGGGATAAACATGTGTACGCATTACAGTTGATTCATTATCTTACATCGAATACAATTCTACTTTTGACTATTCCAAAAGATAACATCCACTTCCACATGCTTCTTGTTGAAAACGGCATCTTTTTTTAGTGATTATGGGCTTTATAACTTAATATGGGTCTAAAACCCATCAGTTTAACAATAGTGAAAAACATGGAAGATCATCTATTTCAGTTGTCTACAAAAAAAAAAAATCTATTTCAGTTGTTGATCGTCATTTCTTTACGGGTTTATGACTTAATATGGTCCTAAAGCCCATTAAGTTAAGAATTAGTGTAAAATCCTTGATACAAGTCCTATTCGTTTAGGTGTCGCGCGAACTGCAACCTGCGACATACGATCTGCGATCAGTCGCAGATTGTTGTTCGTTTTACTGTTGCGTAATCTGCGATCTGTGACCAGTCACAAGTTGTCGTTCGTTTGGATGTCGTGCGACCAATCGCAGGATCCAATTTTAAGTCGTCCGAAAAAATAGTGATCAAATATTAAAAAAGTTTTTGGTCGCGCGACTAATCACAAATCGCGGATCGCAAGTCACGTGACACGTAAATAAACATAATTTTAGTCGTAGGTTTAATCGCAGGTCGCATATCGCGCGACACATAAATGAACACAATCTTAGTTGCAAATCGCAAATCGTAGGTCGCGCGACACCTAAACGAACATGGTCTAATCTAAGATCATCTCCAACAATGATACACCATTAGAATTTTTAGAAAAAATATTTTAAAACTTTTTAAATTATTATTATTTAACTTTTTAGATTAAAGAAAGAAATCAACGGATTGCGGGTAGTCACGTGGCAATTTGTTTCAAAATACTATTTTAATCTTCTTTAACATCTCTTAATAAAAAAAAGCCACGTCATCATCCTTCCATTATCACCGATTGGATAACGACCACCTCGGAAGGTGTCGGAAGCGTTTCATTTTCCTCGACGCAAATGGCATTCTCGTTAATAAATTCATAATCGTTGGGCGTTCCATCTAGGCGTGTACTTATAGAATCAAAAAAGTCCACCGCGACAAAACTCAATCCTCTCACTCTATTCGTCAGAAGAAAGAAACACAAAGCGCAGTTTCATTACCTCTTTCCACAACCCCCCAGAAGTCAAAAAGACAAAACCTTTCGAGAGATTCAGGTACAAAGATTCAATTTTTAATCAATCTATCACGAACTGAATCAACCCTTTTGCTCCTTTCTTTTGTATTCACGAACGATCTTAGAGTTTGATTTTGGTCTACTTATCGGTGGTATACATATATGTTCAATTGATTTTGTATATGTTTTTGATCACTTGTGAAGGTTGGAGAAGATGGGTTCTGAAGGACCAAAAGCTATTACAATTCACGTGACTGGCTTCAAGAAGTTTCTTGGTGTTTCCGAGAACCCTACTGAGAAAATAGCTAATAATCTGAAGTCGGTTGTGGAAAAACGAGGGTTGCCTTCTGGGTTGAGTCTTGGTAGCTGTACTGTTCTTGAGACTGCAGGGGAAGGTGCAAAGTCTCATCTTTATGAGGTTTTGGAGTCTAGTGTTGCTGTTATCTCTGGAAAAGATAAGAACATCAATGGAACTGTTGTTTGGGTGAGATAGACTCTGTTTTCTACTCTAGTGTCGTCTGATGTTTTCTGCTTCTCACTAGATGTGTGTTTGGAGCTTATAACTTAGAAAAATGAACATTTGAGAGTATTCTGATGGTTTAAAGGTCTAAAAGATATTCTTTTTTCTCTTGGCTGTTGTGCTTCTTTAGCTTCATCTTGGAGTAAACAGTGGAGCGACAAAGTTTGCAATTGAAAGGCAAGCAGTGAACGAAGCTCATTTCCGTTGTCCTGATCAATTAGGCTGGCAACCACAGGTATAAAGATTGCTCTACTATTACTAAGAGCCACTCTCAGAAACTAATTTTCCCTTTTTTAACGTTTCTTTACACAGAGGATTCCTATTGTTATTGAAGATGGAAGTATTACAAAAGCAAAAGAGGTATATATATATGTAACATACACCTTCAGTGCAAGTAGTTTCTTCTCTTACTTGCAACTATCTAATATTTTTTTTTTTCCTTTTGGTGTTGTTAAAGACTTCATGTTCGACAGAGTCGATTCTTAAGTTACTGAAGAACAAAGGTTTCGACGTGGTTGAATCAGACGACGCTGGACGGTTTGTGTGCAACTATGTGTACTATCATTCTCTGAGGTTCGCAGAGCAAAAGGGACACAAGTCTCTGTTTGTTCACGTTCCTTTGTTCTCCCAAATCAGTGAAGAAACACAGATGCTGTTCGTGGTTTCTCTCTTGGAGGCTATTGCAACTACTTGCTAGTCTCCTTCACCATTTTGTAAGTGTTATGTCATGTATATATATCCTTCTACGGAAGCTTTGTGTTCTATTGTTTGGAGGTATCTGAAAGAAAGATCCTTTTGTGATCGTCTGTGTAAAATCAAAAATAAAATTTATCTTTATTCAAAATGTCAAAGGTTGGATTTGTATGTTACTTGAACCCTAATATTGCATAAAAGTAAAAGACGCCTTCCTTGTGTAAAGACGTTGATTGGTAGATACTTGTGACGCAAGGCACAAAATATATTTGAACTCTCTGCTTGCGGCAATCTTGTATGTATTATCAGGACAGTGTTTTGCTTTAGCTTCATGAAAAAGAAGAGCCAACTTAATTACAAAGTTCAAATCTGAAGATTGGTTCTTTCACTTTGAAGCCATCACACATGATTGACACTCTACAAAGACAACACAAGAGGATAAGATTCTTTACTTTCCAGGTTGGTGCAACAAACTCATTAACCTCCAATTTTCTGTCATGTAATATACTACAGAATGCCAACTTTTCGTTTTTCAGAACCATGCTACGTCTAAAGATCTTGAAATAGCATCTTGAGGTACAAAAGAGTTGATAGATTCTCAAGGCCTTCTTTCTCGTTATGTTTTTGTTTTCTTATATCAGATCTCATGGGACCAGTATTCCTCAAGAACAAGTTGACCACTAAGGTTTTTTTTGTGCTGTAGAGGTTTTGGAGTAAAGCAAAGAAGTGGAAAAGCACATGACTTGTGCTTTAAGCATAGATATTGTAGACAAACAAGTGCTCTTCTGTACTTTTAAGCTAAGCCAATAAAAACCCCACAAACCCCATTAATTAGTATTCATATAAATTCAACCTCAAACCAATAATCTCTGCAAAAGAAGTCTCATTAGTGAGCAGAGAATATAATTAAAACAAGAATCTTCTCTTGGTGTTTTGATTGAGGCGTATGATGGACAAGCTCTTCATTCTTTCTCTTATTGGTATACTAATGGTTTCTGGAGTTGTTGCGAAAATGGTGTACACTGATCTTGACATCCTTGAGAAGCTTGAGAACTTTGACATACCTGAAGATGATGATGATGATACTAAGCTCTTTGATTTGCCGTCATTCACAAGCCGAAGCTCTGGTAAGAATCTAGTGAATGTGGATACATTTGGTGCAGCTGGAGATGGTGTTTCTGATGATACTCAGGTTTGTTTAAAATCATTTTGCTTACTCCATTATTAAACATTTTTCCAAAAAACTTGAACCGTAAGTTATTCTCAAATCAGGCGTTTGTGAGTGCATGGAACAAGGCCTGTGGTATGCCAAAATCAGTGTTGCTTGTACCACAAGGACGGACTTATTTAGTAAATGCAACAAAGTTTAATGGTCCATGTGAAACAAAGTTGGTCATTCAGGTCAGTTTAACGTATAACATTTTTGTTATATTCAGGAGCAAAACAGAAACTAGACAACGATCATATATATATACTCATTCAGAAACTTTATTTTACAGATCGATGGAAAAATAGTGGCACCAGATGAGCCTAGCAACTGGGACCCAAAGTTCCAAAGAATCTGGCTTGAGTTTTCGAAACTCAAAGGAGTTGTGTTCCAAGGGAATGGAGTTATTGATGGTTCTGGCAGCAAATGGTGGGCTGCTTCTTGCAAGAAAAACAAGTCTAATGTAGCTTTCTTTAACTCAAAAATCTAAAGGTCTCAAAGTTTTCTATCAGAATCTTACATTTTTCTTGTTCTCATGCAGCCTTGCAAAAGTGCACCAACGGTAAGAAACAGTGGCCTTGACCAGTTTTTTTTGTTTAATAATGGTATTTTGTTTAATTTGTTTCAACTAGCTTCTTGTTTTCTTACCGTACAGGCACTAACTATAGAATCTAGCTCAGGTGTGAAAGTAACTGGCTTGACGATCCAGAACAGCCAGCAGATGAATTTCATTATTGCAAGGTCAAACTCAGTTCGAGTCTCCAATGTTATGGTCTCTTCTCCAGGAGATAGTCCCAACACTGATGGTATCCATATCACTGGTTCTACCAATGTTGTCCTTCAAGACTGCAAAATCGGCACAGGTTTGCCTTTTTACATTCTTAAACTACAAATGAAAGATTCTTGAACTCCAACTACAAATGTAATAAGATTGAATTTAAACAGGGGATGATTGTGTCTCGATTGTGAATGCAAGCTCGAATATAAAGATGAAGAAGATCTATTGTGGACCTGGACATGGAATCAGGTAACATCATCAAATTACTAGATAACATCTTTCCCAAATCAAAATTATAATCTTTGAATTTTTTTTTTTGCAGCATTGGTAGTCTTGGGAATAATAACTCAACAGGCATTGTAACAAACGTTGTGTTGGACACTGCCTTCTTGAAAGAGACAACTAATGGACTCAGAATCAAAACATATCAGGTAACAAAATAACTCTTATAAACTTAAAAGTTCTAACCACATCAATTTTTATTCACTGTGTGTACTTGGAACAGGGAGGTTCTGGTTATGTTCAAGATGTTCGATTCACTAACGTTCAGATGCAAGACGTCTCTAACCCTATACTCATTGATCAGTTTTACTGCGATAATCCAACTTCATGTCAAAACCAGGTAATGTTTACAATCACAATATAACCTCAAAGATGAAAAGTAACTCAGATTTGTTTACTTTTTTTCTATAATGTAGACCTCAGCGGTTAAAATCAGCCAGATAATGTACCGGAACATAACCGGGACAACCAAAAGCGAAAAAGCCATCAAATTTGCATGCAGCGACTCTGTCCCTTGCAGCCACATTGTCCTCAACAATGTGAATCTTGAAGGCAGAGACGGTCAAGTAGAAGCTTATTGTAACTCGGCTGAAGGTTTTGGGTATGGAGTGATTCATCCCTCTGCTGACTGTCTCTACTCGCA
>CAKOAT010571820.1:254228-294505 GCA_932364175.1 Eruca vesicaria subsp. sativa
TTTTTTTTTTTTTTTTTTTTTTTTTTATAGTTAACCATAAGATTGTTGTTCTTCACAGCATTTGTCCACCTTTTGTATCATACAACTACAAGTCATGTACACGTTCTTTCAAACAATATCAAAAGTATTAAGGATGTAACTAATACGTATTAGAAGCTATGTTACATGGAAACGGAATCGGGTGCACGAAAATGGAATCGTATGGAAACGCAAAATCGAGATTTTTCATATATAACAAAATTTATAACTAAGAATTATATGATATTAATCCTTAAAATAAAACATATATTAATTTATTATAATTTTAAATGATTTCATATTGTAATTGTGAAAATACATATAAGTTAAGTTTATAAACAAATATTACCAATTAATTATTTTTAACATTTTATAAATAATTGGCACAACATATTTGAATATATATATGATATACCTCCAATAAAATAGTGCATACATATGATTTATAGTATTAATTTTAGTATTTATATATTTATACTTTCACTATATATACTATTATATACTATATAAATATAAAAATGATTTTATATTTCATTTATCTATATATGACATTGTGATTTTAAAATTGGAAGTTTGATTCCAAAGTGGAATCGTAAACTTCTAACATGTTTTTATATATGTTATTTTAGAAGCAATTTGGAATCGAGATTCTATAAATTTCTAAAAAGTTTTGATTTCGATTTTGGTTCTAAAGCGGGAAGAACACGTCCGATGAAGCTTCAGTGCCATATACATTAACAGTGAAAAACCTATACAAGTATCTACGTAAGGTATAAATCTCTTAATTTAAGCTCAGCTAATGCAAGAATAATCTAAAGTTAACCAAACCGAAATCAGGAGAAACATATTCAAATACAAGTCAACATCAAACGAACATTTGATAACGACGTGTCAACTTATGAATGGTCAGATGCGATCGACGGCCAATCACCCAACTATCATCGCATGTAAACCGCGTAAGCTCAAGCAAACCACCTCCACGAAAAAACATTCTGCAAAAGGGTATTTCCGGTACTTCAAACCACATAACAACTGAATTGACGTTTTAATCCTTCGTCTCTATAAAGATCTTCTCCGTCCAACATTACGGAGGCGTCGCAAGCATCTCTCTATCTCTCTTTCGCATCGATCCGATAATCTCCGCAGAGGTACGCTTGATCCGGATCTGTGATTCTTATATGCATTCTCGATTTACAAATTCCTCATTGTATTCGTACGAATCGGATCTCTTGCTTTGATATTAGGTTTTTGTATTGCTCGATTCTCTGAGATTTGGATGTTTTCGTTGATAATTTGACGATTCGATCTACCACTGCATCGTCTGAGTCTGGATCTGTGAAATTCATTCCCGATTCTGAAATTCTCGACGATCTATAATGAGATTTAGGTTTTGAGACGTTTCGTTGAATCTGTTTGGATCTGATTGTGTTTTTTTTATTTGTTTAAGAGCGTTGAACAAGTGCGTTGTTGATTGCTTGGTGTATTGTTTTGTGATATAAAGCTAATCTGATTCCTGTGTGTGTGTGTGGCTGATAGAGTGAAGAAGGATGGGGTTGTCTTTCGGGAAGCTGTTCAGCAGGCTATTTGCCAAGAAGGAGATGAGGATTCTGATGGTTGGTCTTGATGCTGCTGGTAAGACCACCATTTTGTACAAGCTCAAGCTTGGTGAGATTGTCACCACCATTCCCACTATTGGTAAGTCTTGCCATTCATTTTTTTTTTCAAAAGCTTATTAGTTTCAACTTTAAGAGTCATATATAAGACTATGTTCATGCCATTCATAGAGTATATGTTTTTGTGTGGACAGGGTTCAATGTGGAAACTGTGGAGTACAAGAACATCAGTTTCACAGTGTGGGATGTCGGGGGTCAAGACAAGGTATTGTGTGATTGATAAGTTTTGGTTTTGCAACTGTGTACCATATTAACTGACATGGTATTATATAACCTGTTTTTTTTCAAAATCAGATTCGTCCATTGTGGAGGCACTACTTCCAGAACACTCAAGGTCTTATCTTTGTGGTGGACAGCAATGACAGAGACCGTGTTGTTGAGGCTAGAGATGAATTGCACAGGATGCTTAATGAGGTATGTTCCTTCCATGCAAGTTATTTTTTTATTGATTTCGTTCATGCGAGTTAAGTTACTGAAACACTTGATGGGTTTTTATTACAGGATGAGCTGCGTGATGCTGTTCTGCTCGTGTTTGCTAACAAACAGGATCTTCCAAATGCCATGAACGCAGCTGAGATCACCGATAAGCTTGGCCTCCACTCTCTCCGTCAGCGTCACTGGTATGAATGAAACATTTCTCAATCTTCATGTTGATTTTGTTCTCTTGCTTAGAACGTTTCTCTGATCAGTTTTATCTCTTTGAACTTTCTCTCTGTTCAGGTACATCCAGAGCACATGTGCCACTTCAGGCGAGGGGCTTTACGAGGGTCTTGACTGGTTGTCCAACAACATCGCCGGCAAGGTAGTAATGTCCCAACTCTCAAACGGCAATTTATTCTGTGCAAGTTGTAATACTTTCTTCTGTGTTCTTGTTGCTTGATTCTTGCAGGCGTAAGAGGAAAGTTTGTGGTTGAGTTGATTTTGCTTGGCAAATCTGGATGCAGGGGCAAACATTATCTGATTTTTTGCTTCATCTTTATTGTTCTGTTCTTTTTTTTTTTGTTTCGGGTATGTGGATTTGATTTTGTGATCGTTGTTCTGATTTGTGCAAGGAGAGGAGTCTCCTGCACGTAGAACATAGAAACTACTCTTTTATATAGTTTGTAAACGAGGATTTACTCTACTTCTTTCTGCTTCACGTTTTATTTTTGAATTTCAATTCATAAGTTGGAGCTCCGGCTACGTTGATAATCGAGATCATGTGGTCGTGCATATGTTACTGAGACCTGTCTTCAATAGCTTTCTATGGTAACTAGATGTTTAATAAAGGAGATTATCATGTACCGGAGTATACTTCGAAGAATATCTGTAATGAATATAATCAACCGTAAATATAAATATATCACAAATAGAATTTCGTGACTCGGTCAGATTAGTCACTAGTGGTGTTATGCATGACTAATCCAATTTCAAAGATGAAACAATAATTATCCACAAATTCTATATGCATGAATGATGTATCCTACGTTATGACAAAAGCCCGTGAGTACTTATCTCGCTCAATGATTAATACGAGAAAGTTGGAGAAGCTGTCGAATGAGAACGATATCAGTTATGGATTTTGGAAGTGATTTGTTTTGTTCAGTGGGCTAAGGTTTTGTGTTTTACTTAGTTAGAGCTTCAAGTTTTGGTTTAATGGATACGATTTCGTGCTGCTATTAGCCTATTACATACTCTATTGATTGTAGAAAAACACATGTAATAAAACAATATTTAGAGAGTAAGTAGTAACCATAAGGAAACAAATGTAATAGAGTATTTTGGAAACGGACATCTATGTGGAGTTGCACATAAAACTAATATAATTTTAGAACACTATTTAATATTTAATACCAAAACGGTAAAAATCGATTGTTACCGGATTGGGGTATTTCAGCGGCTCGGATGACAGCAGCCCGACTTTGGAAATCTCTGGCCACATCCTTCATGGTCTTGACAGTAAGCCAGCGAATGTACCAAGAAACCGGTGGATAATTGAAAATAAATGAAGGCTTAAAAACCTGTTCCAGTTCCACCTTTGTCCCAATCTTTCCTTGTCCACCACTACATTCTTTGTATTCTTCTCGGTTCTTCGGCTTCATGTTCTTGCACAAGTGTTTTGAATCTACATACATTGGCTCCAGTGAACAGGAAACCTCAAACTTTTCCATGAACCTCATCATGTATTTTTTCTCTATCTTATAATGTACCTGCCGACCAAAAGCAGTTCCAAGAGTTGAGCAAAAACATTGTTGTTTCTCGTGAAAAATAGAGAGACGTTTCTTACATCAATTGGTCTTTTTGGTTCTAGGATTGAATTTACACGTATCGGGATAGTTCGCGACCACCTCCGGAACTTCCATGCCAAAACTTTGTCAGCCGTTACTGACCTCCCTTTTCGTTTACCATTTGCTGTAAATCTTCTTGATATGTTTTGCTTCATAAGAAAGAAAAACTCACTCTCTCTAATATTGTTTTTATTTAAAGCTCTTAAATATACTCGTTAAAATGATAAATTGAAGAAATAAACCATATCCTCGTGGTGTTTAATTATTCTGGTGAATGACTGATTGTTTGGATTAGTTAACACTTCGTAAGCTGCTTGAGGTGGCAATCCTAGTTCAAATTCCATTTTCAGATGGCAATAGCCCCATTCTAAATTATTCGCTAGTTCAAACTTCAAAACAAATAAACATTTGAGAGTTTATTTTTACTTTTATATAAGCAAAAACTATTAAATGTTTTCTAATTGTTAGCTGATATAGTTGATCTTACCTTCGTCACCTTAGGGGAAGGATCAAGCCATTGTTTTTCCTTTTCTGCTTCTCTCCATAGTTTTAATTGCTCCTTTGTGTCATCTCTATCCTCGTGACTTTTCATCTCTCTCCCTTTCTTGGATTCAACATTTTGAGATTTTCTCGGCTGTTCAATGTTCTCATTGATCCAGGCACCAAACCGAGGAAATATACCCATTTACCTAGACAGAGAGAATTGACGATAAGTATAATCGTACTATATATGGTTTCAGGGACTTTTGATGATATATAGATTCAGATTTACACAAAACATCATATGAAACTGAAAGAATAGTGAAGGTGGAGTGTACCTTGCGTTTACGTACCAACGAGGAGAAAAAGAAACATGTCAAGGCAGCTAAAGCCTCGTGACTTCTTTCTTGACGTACAAGCGAGAGCTGCAAGTATATTGAAGAATGTTTCTGCCTCACTTACGTGAAATTCGAGCATCCGCATCTAATGGGCCTATAACCTAAAAAAGTTGTCTATCTTTTTAGATGTACCCACGGCTATGTTTGAGTTTCTATTTTCAAATTTCCCTGGAAATACTAAAAATAATTCAAAATTAAATTGTTAATGGACACATGATTAATTTTTTTGTTGCATTTTGTAAAACATTCAACTATATTGAGATGAATAAAGTGATTTTAAAGGTTCCATTATAATTTATAATTAAGCGGTTTTAGAAATTTAATGTTGTAGTAATTGGAGGAGTACACAGAAATTTTGGGATATGTACTCTTAGACCAACTCCAATGAGAGATTCTGACGGTGGGATTGTTAACGGAATATAAGAACCTATTTTTTAACTTTTAACTAAAAAAGGTAAGAACCGGTTCCTAAATGTCTACCCCTTCGTAAGAACCATATTGGAGATGAGATGTTCTTTGAGTCTTATTTCTCTCAATTCATGTAAAGGCTAAAACCCCATCAAAGTTTCAAGATTTTGTTAGTCGAGCTGGTCTTAGATTTATTCCGGCTCCTACGTGAAATCCAAGCTCATGGACTATTGTTGCCGTTACTACTAATGATCATTTTTGCTTGAGTTACTGTTAGAGGATGAAAATACAAATCATTTCTGTGTACCATTTTTTTTGCAAAGATCGAATGATCGTTGTGAAAATTGTATTCCAAAACAGTTTCTTAGCAAACACTTTGCGGCTAGGATTATTGAGAAGGAATGTTTTTCCTTATTAACGGAAAGGAAGGAAAGCTGAAGGAAAAATCAAAAGGTGACCCCCATTATACACAAACGAAAGAAACAGTCAATTATTAAAGAGAGAATGTAGTGAAAGAAACAAAAGAATGCCATGAAAGAACACAAAAGCGTGCTATACGCTAATCCCTATGTTGTGGATAACTTTAAACCATTTCCTCTGGCCAAGCCCCACACAACATCCGACCTATTATCACGAGACTGCACAGGATCTTATCTTTAACTTAAGTATATATCATAACGAATGATAATAGCTACTAAGAAATCAAGTCATAGTTTTCTCAACGACATCAGAATATTAATTAAAATGGGCAGTAAACTAGAGTAGTATACATAATCCTCAAGTAAAAGAAAGCATGTTTTCATATTGAAAAAACGTTCTATGTGATAAAAGAACATGGTGTTGTTGAGAATAAGCCGCAAAAATTGCATTACGATAACTTTGAATTGCATTATCATATTTTAGTATACGAACACACTGGAATGTTTTTTGTTTGAATTGAAAAAAAAAAAAACATGGTGCTTTATGTCACATTCGTTCAGCATAAAGTGATTATGCATTGAAAGTGAAACGTGAGCTTATACACCATCGAAAGCGTACATTATTTGTCTTCCTTCCATAAGTTTTATGTAAAGTAATTATGTTCTTCTATTTAATTCATACCATTCACTAATCAACAATTGCAGTTTTCATATTGCGTGAGTAAAAGAAATGAATAGTATACACATCAAAATACACTTGTTCAATATGGAGTACTATATCTTTTTTTCCTATTTTTTTGTGTTCGTAAAATAGCCTCTTCTCATTTTTCTTGCAGTTCTATTTCAAGTAACACACGCACACATGTAAATAAAGTTGAAAAAAGAACCAATGATTGGTTAAGCCATCCCATAAATCTTTTTCGATATTTTCTTGGAAAAGAAGAAATTGTACAAAATCCCACTTTATCTTCTCACATCTCTCTCAATGCACTTACACACATCACAAAGAATCTCTTTAGTTGTCTCTCTTTTTGAAAAGAAAAGAAAAGAAAAGAAAAGAAAAGAAAGAAAAACTACAAAGAATGTTCTGTCAATATAAAACTTTGGTTTCAGACGCATTAGTCTTATTCCCTTCATTATATGTCACTTTTGGTATGATAACTTTATTTAAAAACCACAATATGCTTCTATTAATTCATTACCACTTATCTCACATTGGAGTGAAGCATATTCACATTTCTTGTCCCACAAGTACCTTCATAATAACCTTCCTTGATCTCTACTCAAGGTACTCCAAGCTAAGCTTCCCCAACATCTTCTTATACCACTTCTTGATTCAGCTCTAAGAACAGAAACATAAGCCAAAACCTAGGGGGAGAAAATGGAAGACCAGGGAGTACAACAGATGCATCAGCCTGTTGTTGTGTATCCAACCGCATACACCAAACAATATCCATATCAATCTTCTTCTTCTTCATCATCTTCCTCTGGCTCTCGCGGTTCTTTTGGTACAGTCTTCATTGTCCTAGCCGTAATCCTTGTCTTGTCGGTTCTGGCTTGTGTCTTCGGGAGGCTATGCAACCGTGAAGGCCGTGCGGGTAAGCAGCAGCATAGCAAGCAATCAAAGCATGAGAAAACGTCGTCTAAGAAGAGCCGTGAGATTCGGCCTGTGGACCGTGAGCCAAGGGAGAGAGGTGATTTGGAGTTTGGTTTGGAAATGAAACGGCATGAACCTATTGAGAAACTCTCTGGAAGAGGTCACGGAGAGGATATAGAATTGGGGTTTGATAACAAGAGAGAAGAAAGAGGCAGAGGAGGTCCACCTCCTCCTCCGGTTATCAAACACGGAGTGAGGCTTAAGTCACCGGAAAATGGAGACCATCATGCTAAAGGTGAAGTCAGACGTGGAGGTCCTGACTTTGAGTTCCGACCAAGACACTAATGATCTTGATTTGTCCAAAAACACAACCATATCTATGTTTATTTTGTCTTCATTTCTTTTCTTCTTGTGTTTTTTTTTTCTTTTCTTGCTTGATTTTATGGGTATGGAACTTTTTAGTCTCTTGGTGTGATATATACAGCATTTTCTATGTAAATTCTATAAGAATATTGGCAAAATTAATGAATCAACAAATTTCTGGAAGAAATGTTTATATATAAGATTTCTTCACTAATCATCCTCTCTCAAAACAAAAAATAAAGGCACCTAACAAGAAATGCATCTCAAAACAATACACAAAAAGAATGGCTTTACATAGCTCAAGAATATAGGCAAGAGGTATGTATTACTTCCACCAGTTAATTAGAACCGTCTGTTATTGAAAGGTCGAGTCTCGGATTCATTCCCTGAGAAATCAGAAGAGCTTTTGACAGAGTGATCTCCACTATACATCCCTGTCTCTGAGCTATCACCAGAACCAAACGCCATTTTCCTAAACTTCTTGATTTC
Source organism: Eruca vesicaria subsp. sativa (assembly GCA_932364175.1). Lineage (NCBI taxonomy): Eukaryota > Viridiplantae > Streptophyta > Magnoliopsida > Brassicales > Brassicaceae > Eruca > Eruca vesicaria. The sequence goes on from CAKOAT010571820.1 coordinate 262,341, forward strand.
TTGGTTGTATTGCCCTGAGTCATAAGCTGTGCTTTGCCCTACTTTGATTCCGTTGCTAATATCTCCTGAGTCTTCATCGTAGTCCAATGCTCTCACAACCTTTATTTTTACCAAATGAATGAGTTTCGTATAGAGCAAGCAATATTTTGTTGCTCAATATTGTTACCTGAACCATGCGTGGACGTTTTGGACCAGAATGTCTAACACATGCAGCAGCTGTCTCAATCATTCTGAAGACTTCATGCTCTACATAATGTTTTTCGAGTCGTCTATCAATCAGTTCGCTGTAATCTCCTGTCTCAATGGCTTTTAGAAGCAGCGGACGTGCCTGTGAGAAGTCATGTATAAGTAGTACTGCATGAGTAAACTAGAGCCAATCTTTTACTGTGAGTGAAGAATGTTTTTTTTTTACCCATTCAACCAAACTCTCTTCTCCTAGAGGCTGGTTCTGGTCAACTGGTTTCCGTCCTGTTACAAGCTCTAAGAGAACAACCCCGAAGGAGAAAACATCGGATCTATCAGTCAGTTTTCCACTTGATGCATATTCTGGTGCTAGGTACCTGAACATAAACATTTTAAGTCTTGATCCTTGTGACAATGCCATAAGATCATTAAATAGTTACTTTTAGTCCAATGGAATACTAGGATAAGTAATGTTTCATGCCACATAAAACAAACATGTTTTCAAGCATTACATCAATAATAAATTAAGCTTTTGGAGTTTAGAGTTTGTGATGAATGCTTACCCAAAGGTCCCCATAACCCTAGTTGATACATGAGTTTGTGTTGTATCATTTAGTCTAGCAAGTCCAAAATCAGCAACCTATACACCAGAAAAACAAGAACAAGTCTCATCACCCAAAGCTTTACAAAGTCATATGATGCATATTTTAAAATAAAAACAAAGAAGCTTTTTTTATTACCTGAGCTTCATATTCATCATCCAGCAGAATGTTTGCTGACTTTATGTCCCTGTGAATAATTTTTGGATGACCTGTAAAAGAACACAAAGACTTGACTCAATACTAAAGTCAAAAACACAAAACCAAAATGTTGTGAAGGATCTGTTTCTCTACAATGGAGGAGTAAACTACTTACAATCTTCATGCAGATAAGCCAACCCTTTGGCTGATCCTATAGCTATCCTTACTCTCTTAGACCACTCTAAAACCGGTCTTCCCTTTCCTATCAAGACACAACATTCAAAGTGAGCCAGTCTAACACATAAAGCTAAAACCCTTATCTATAACAGAAATAGCAAATACCGTGCAAATGATGCTCCAACGTTTGATTAGAAACATACTCATAGATAAGCAATCTATGTTGATCCGAAATACAGTAACCAACCAGAGACACCAAATGCCGATGATGAACACGGCTAATGATCTCAACTTCAGCCTTAAACTCACGCTCGCCCTGTCCGCTTCCAGCTTTAAGCTGCTTCACCGCAACAACTTTACCATCATGCAACGTACCTTTGTATACGCAACCAAACCCTCCTTCTCCAAGAATGTTGTGACGAGCAAAGCCTTGAGTTATCTCCGCAAGCTCCTCGTAACTGAAATGAGTCTGGCCAGTTCCGAGGATGGCAGAGTCGTTGGATTGCATTTGATGACCTCTTTGGCTACCGTAGCTGTTAGAAGAATATTGCTGCTGCTGCTGTTGTGAGTTGTACATTGAACCACCAGGACCAGAGTAGACTTTACTAGGGTCTTGTCCGTATAAGAATCCATCTATATTTTCAAGAAAAGTTAAATCAAAGCTAAGAAACAGAGAGATTAGAACAGAGACTTTTTATAAACCTGACTTGACGGAGAAGTTAGGGTGTGGTAAGTAGTGTGAGTGAGCATAACTATCAATGTTTCTCTTCTTCTTTCTTCTTACTAAGAACACAATAGCTATAAGGGCCATGATGGCGACACCAGCTACAGCCACACCGACCATACTCTTCCCTTGATAGGTGTTTTCATTGGCGTTGTTTGTTGGAGACGTTTCTCTGCTGGGGGCTGATGGAGGCACTACAGGTCCACCGTGAGGTTTGGGCGGTGCAAGGAGTGAGCTAGGGGGTGGAGAATAAGCTGGTGGTGATGGTTGGATTGGGGGAGAGTTGGTGGTGTCTGACGGTGGAGCCGGAGGTGAGTTGGTTGGTTCTGATGGTGTAGCCAGAGGAGATTCCGGTGGTGGGGTTTCAGGGTTTGTTGAAGGAGGAGAAGGAGGAGATTGAACGTCTGGAGATGGAGGAGGGTTATTGGGTTCGTTTGGTGGAGCTGGTGGTGTTTCTGAATCTGCCGGAGGAGTAGGAGGAGGAGGAGGAGAAGGGGTTTTGGTTGATGTTTGCGGCGGTGGAGAGTTGGTTGAGTCTGCTGGTGGAGGAGTAGAAGTTGGTGGCGGAGTGGCGGTTAATGGTGGTAGAATAGAAGGTAGCGGAGGAAGGAGTGAATCAGGAGGAGGAGGTGACGGTTCTGGATCAGAAGGTGGCGGTGGTGATGAGTCAGACGGTGGAGGAGTAGTAGTCTCCGGCGGTGGAGATGAATCGGCTGGTGGTGCTGGCGGTGAAGAAGTCGGAGAACCGCCGGAGTCTGACATTTATTTTTATATAATTTTTTTTTTTTTTTTGTAGAAACAACACTCAGAACACAAATGATATATCTTCCAAACAACTATTTTGTGAATCAATTGATGGAAAATAATACCCCCAGAAAAAAAATTGGGTTTGAATTAAAATGATCAAAGATAATAACACAAAACTCAGAAAACCACAATAACCGCCGATTAAATGTTTAAATATTTCCTTCCTTGGGAGAGAAGAAAAAGAACTAGGGTTTATAAATGCATGACCTTTTATATCAGATGGGGAACAAAAACAGCCATTAATGAAAGGAGAACCTCTATAACTCTCTCTCTCTCCCTCTCAGTTCCTTCTCCCGGAAAAAAAAAGAAAAAGAAGAAGAAGAGAGAAATAAGAAAATAATTTGTTTTTTTTTTCAAAAGGAATAATCTAACAAATTGACATGATGCGATGATAAGTTGTAGTAGGCACGTCTCCTGTGCCCGCCCTCCTTCCTTTGATCTATTAAAATAAATAAAAAACTCGGTTTGTTGTTCGTATTAGCATTTTGTTTCTTTACGGGAACGTCACTCCTTCCTTGATTCCCGGGTTACCGCGCAAATTCAACTGAGTTTTCAAATGTTTTTTTTCGGTTTCTTTCACCCCACCCGGTAACGCCGAATTATATAAAGCAAGGGAAAGAAGAGTGGTTAATTCTTGAACGGGCCTTTTAAATTTTGGAATATTAATGGACCTGCTACTTTTCTAAAGCCCATTAACAAATTAATCACGTATTTGTTCTTTCAAATTATTTCCTCCCATAGCACCACTACATGTGTGTTTTCTAAGTTTGTTTCTTCATGTCTTCACTTACGTATATCACGTAGCCCTTCATCTTGTGATATGTTAAATCACAAATTATTTTTTAGTAGTTTCAACTTCAGAACACATTTTTCAGCTGCGGTAGTCAATGTCAAAATAATCAATAATACGCGATAAACATTTTTTGTATGTGTTATAAAACAGTCATCTATATTTTCAAAAATCATGTGCTTGAACAATCTCTTTCTCTCTAGCTGCGATGGCTTCTTCTGGGAGTGGCTCTGTCTCTCGTAAAAACAAAGCCGTGGCTTGAAGTGCATTGAGCAGATTTTTGGAGGTTTTGATGGTGCTCCCACGGATGTACCAAGAAAGCGGAGGTAGATTAAATGGAGGATACGGCTCAAAGTATTGATTTATTGTCAATTTTGACGCAAGCTTTCCTTGGCCACGGCTACATTTTTTATATTCTTCTGGACTCTTTGGTAACCTCTTTTTGCACAACCTTTCTTGATCTACATATATAGGCTCCACTTTATAGTTGCCGTGGAACACTTTCATCAACATTACTTTCTCTTTCTTATATTTTGTCTGTAAATAAGCTGATTAGCTAGGTTTCATCAATACAAACACAAATTAAGGTGTTGTTGATTCTTGTGATGAGACAAAGCTTCATACCGTAAGATCTTTTCGATTTTCTTCCATAATTAGATGTAACGGGATAGGTATAGACGTCAGCGAAAAGAAGTTAAAAGCCACAGTTTTCTCCACCTTGATGACCTGCCTCGGACCATTCTCCTTCAAGACCTTTCTTGATGAGTTTTTCTTGGATAACAAAAAAAAAAAATAACAGTCTCATGTATTGTTATATATTTAATTCCACTTTCGAATCAAATAATGATTAGAAAAAAAAAAAACCATAAGGTCGCGCCACTTCTTCCTATCGAAAAACAGATCGCCTTTTGGATCAATCAGAATGTCGTAGATTGAATCAGGACTCATTCCCACGGTCAATTCTATGTTCATATGGTAAAGACCCTTCTTATTTGTCACCTTCATATATAAAAATATAAGAAATTTTAAGGATCTCGTTCTTGATTCTACCAAGGCAAAAACAATTTTGGGTATTGTATTTTGTTTGGTGATTTTTTTTTTCTTACCTTGATCTTGGGAGGGGGATCATGCCATGGATGCTTCTTCTCTGCTTCATGCCAAAGTCTTTCTTGTATCATCTCCTCTCTCAAATTATAATATACCACCTCCTTTTTCTTCTTCTTCTTATTAACAGGAGGATTATTATTAGTGTCTTTCTCTGACACCGACTTAGATTCGCCATTTTCAGATCTCTTGGACTCGTCCTACATCAACAAACAATAAAAATGTGTGTGTATATTTATTTGGCTTCATCGATCAGTTCCTATGATTGGTGATATAAGCTGACCTTAAGAGGCTGTTGACTGTTCTGATTGATCCAGCTACCAAATCCAGGGAATACACCCATTTTCTATTCGAAAGTTTAGCCTACCAAAACTGATTAGGGCAAAAGTATATGAAGATGTAAAGCTCGTATATATTTATATGGTTTGTGGAATAGTATATTCCGCATCTTGAGAGAATAGTGTACGTTAAGTTTTACGTATGGCAGCTCAATTCTCGTGAATTACATGACGTACAAGCGAGACCTATCTGAGGAAAGAGGAGACCCATCAAAAAGCATGCTCATTTTTAAGTACAGTCCTTGAATCAAAAATACGTAGTTTAATTAGGGTTAATTTCTCAAGTTATAAAGATATTTTTTTGAAATGAATAATTTAATATTCTTTCAAAAAAAAAATGACGGGTTTTTAATAATTAAACTCGTAATGTTCTTTCATTTGTATAAGAATATATTATTTGTGTATGTTCATTGAACAAAAGTAGTGCTTTACATGTTTTTTTCATGATCTTCACCTAGGTATGTTGCGTAGTCCTTACTCCTTCGTGTGTCCGTCTATCGGTTTACATTACCTAAGCGAATTTATAATCTATACCTTTTTATATATTTAACCGAAAAACTACTAAACAGATATTTTTTTTCATGAATATCCAATCTCATCAACGGTTACAAAGGACAATAAATTTAAAACACAAGATATATATTTTCTTGTAACTTTCTTCCATAATTATTCAATAAACTTCTTTAGTCAGATATCGAACCATTGTTGTATCAATCTATAACATACCCAACGCATTTAATCTTTTTTACAACATGTTAGATCGTAAATATTTTTTTAGTAATCACAATTTTAAAACTTTTTCAGCTACGGCAGTCAACAGTAGTCAATCATACGTGATGATTTTTTGTATATTTGATGACAATTTTTCATTCTTTTCCAAAAATAATAAATTCAATAAAAAAAAATTTTCCTATTGATTGTCGAAAAATCTTTTAGTTATATAAACAAATTATTATCACTAATTATGTATGAATGCATCTATTATTCAAAGGATTTTCAAATTCAAAAATAAGTTAAGTATCATATCTGGAATTGACTAACACATATTATTTTAACTATAGAAACTCATCAACTTTATTTATTATTCACGTTAATAAAAATATATGACTAAAACGATTTTGGTGGTTCTTTCAGCGGCCCAGCCTTTCGTGCACTCGTAGCTGTGTTCTGAAGCGCAATGAGCAGATTTTTGGAGGTTTTGATGGTGCTCCCACGGATGTACCAAGAAAGTGGCGGTAGATTAAATGGAGGATATGGCTGAAAGTATTGATTTATTATCAATTTTGACCCAATCTTTCCTTGGCCACCGCTACATTTTCTATATTCTGCTGCACTCTTTGGTAACCTCTTTTTGCACAACCGTTCTTGATCTACATATACAGGCTCCACTTTATAGTTTCCCTCGAACACTTTCATCAACATTACTTTCTCTTTCTTATATTTTCCCTGTCAGTAAGCTGAGTTAGGTACAAACACAAAGGTGTGTTGATTATTGTGAGAGAAGCTTCTTACCGTAAGATCTTTTCTGTTTTCTTCCACAGTTAATTGTAACGGGATAGGTATAGACGTCAGCGAGAAGAAGTCAAAAGCCACAGTTCTCTCTACCTTGAAGACCCCTCTCGGACCATCCTCCATCAAAACCTTTTTTGATTTGGTTATCTTGATAAGAAACAAAAAAATATCACAGTCTCATGTATTGCTATATATTAAATACCACATTGGAATCATATTATGATCAGAAAAGAAAACCATAAGGTCGCGCCAATTCTCCTCATCCAAAAACGAACTGCCGTGTGGAAAAGTTAACCATAAGTAGACTAATTCCGGTGGCGTTCCCAAGGTCATTTCTAGGTTCATATGGTAAACACCCTTCTTAGTTGTCACCTTCAAAGATCAAAAATATAATAACGTCTTGTTCTTGATTCTACCAAGGCAAAGAGATTTTGAGTATTATATTTTGTTTGGTGATTGTTTTCTTACCTTGACCTTGGGAGGGGGATTATGCCAAGGGTGCTTCTCCTCTTCCTCATGCCAAAGTTTTACTTGTCTCTCCCTCTCTTTTTCATCATGATATTCTTTCTGCTCCTTCTTAGCAGGAGCACTATTATTAGTGTCTTTCTCTGACTCCGACTTAGATTCGACATTTTCAGATCCCTTGGCCTCGGCCTACAACAACAAACAGAATAAAAATGTGCTTATATATCAATTTGACTTCCTCAGGTCCTCGGCTTGATGATATAAGCTGACCTTAAGAGGCTGATGACTGTTCTTACTGATCCAGCTACCAAATCCAGGGAACATACCCATTTTCTATTCGAAAGTTTAGCCTACCAAAACTGATGAGAGCAAGAGTAATGACGATCTAAAGCTTGTGTATATATATTATAGTTTCTGTAATGTTAGTTAAAGTATATTATGCATGTTGAGAGAATGTTGTACGTTAAGTTTTATGCATGTCGAAACAATGAAGTGGGCAGCTCAATACTCGTTAGTTACATGACGTACAAGCGAAAACTTTTTTTTTTTATGTACAATCTTTGAATCAGCAATAAGTAGTCAGATTTATAAGGGTTACAAACTTTACGTAAGGCAAAACAATGACGTTGGCTGCTCCATTCTTGTGAGTTCTTGCAAGTGAGACCTAACTAAGAAGAGAATCATAGAATCATGAAGGATTTCAATAAATTTTGTATTTCTTTGTCGTATTGAGTGTCGTAAATTTTGTAGTTATAAACAAATTATCACCAGTTGAGTCTGAATTTATCCTATTTTTTAAAAAACAATTTTTCATAATTGAAAATGACTCACAAAATTTATTTTAACTATAGAAACTTCATCAACTTTATTTACTATAAACACTAATACAAATATAAAACTAAAAAAGTCTCATTTGACTAGATGTTTTAATCAACGGTTTTGGTGGCATGTTCTTCATGTGAGAATTAGAGAAGAAAGAGACTTTCCGTGTAGAATTAGGAGAATATGGAGTAAGTTTCTTGTAGAGTATAATAAACAAGCAAGAACAAGAGAGAGTTAAAGTTGTTTGTAAAGAGAGAGAATTGGGGGAAATGATTTTCCTCTGCCATTTCATTAATTTTGACACTACAGTATATAAAGGGAGAGTAAAGTACATAGCATTTGTTTGAATTTTAAAAGTGTGGCTGAGAGGCTTCATAATATCTGGATAAGAGCTGTGCTAGCCTGCCTAGCTCTAAGTGCGTGGATGACTTTGTTGTAGAAGGATTTGCAGTCTATAGGTTGGTATCGAATGGGTTACTATTTTCCTCTTGTAATTTCTGCTTCCTTTCAACATAGTCTTCGGGCAGATTAACCGCTCGTACAGTCTTAGCTGTGTTCTGAAGTGCATTGAGCAGATTTTTGGAGGTTTTGATGGTGCTCCCACGGATGAACCAAGAGAGCGGCGGTAAATTAAATGGAGGATATGGCTGAAAGTATTGATTTATTATCAATTTTGACGCAATCTTTCCTTTGCCATGGCTACATTTATTATATTCTTCTGGGCTCATTGGTAACCTCTTTTTGCACAAGCGTTCTTGATCTACATATACTGGCTCCACTATAAAGTCGCCCTCGAACACTTTCATCAACATTACTTTCTCTTTCTTATAACTTCCCTGTCAGTAATTAAGCTGAGTTATGTACAAAACAAAGGTGTTGATTCCTGTGAGAGAAGCTTCTTACCGTAAGATCTTCACTGTTTTCTTCCACAATTAGATGTAACGGGATAGGTATAAACTTCGAAAAGAATTCAAAATCCACCTTTTTCCCCACCTTGATGACCTTCCTCGGACCATAATCCTTCAAAATCTTTCTTGATGTGTTTGACTTGTAATAAAAAGAAAAAAAGAATATCATAGTGTCATGTATTGCTATATATTTAATACCAAATTGGAATCATATAATGATCAGAAAAGAAAACCATAAGGACGCGCTGCTTCTTCTCATCCCAAAAGTTACTTGCCATTGAATCAATCAACCATAAGTAGGTTAAATCAGGTGCCGCTCCTATTGTCACTTCTATGTTCATATGGGAAACACCCTTCTTAGTTGTCATCTTCAAAGATGAAATAATATGAAGAAAATTTAAAGATCTTGTATTATATTTTGGTATTATATTTTGTTTTGAGATTTTTATCTTACCTTGACCTTGGGAGGGGTATTATGCCAAGGATGCTTCTTCTCTTCTTCATGCCAAAGTATATGTTGTTTCTTCTCCTCTTTTTCATCATTACCATATTCTTTCTTCTTCTTGTTAGCAGGAGGATTATTATTAGAGTCTTTCTCTGACTCTGACTTAGATTCGACATTTTCAGATCTCTTGGACTCGTCCTACATCAACAAACGGAATAAAAATGTGCTTATGCATTTATTTGACTTCTTCAGGTACTCTGATTGATGATATAAGCTGACCTTATCGACCCAGCTACCAAATCCAGGGAATATTCCCATTTTCTATTCGAAAGTTTAGCCTACGAAAACTGATGAGAGCAGGAGTAAAATGACGATCTAAAGCTTGTGTATATATATTATGGTTTCTAACTCTCTGTAGTGTTAGTTAAAGTATATTCTGCAGCTTGAGAGAATGCTGTACGTTAAGTGTTATGCATGGCAAAACAATGAAATGGGCAGCTCAATTCTCGTGAATTACATGACGTATAAGCGAGAACTTTTTGTTTTATTTGCAATCCTTATATCAACAATATAGTCAGATTTATTAGGGTTACAAGCTTTAAATACGGCAAAATTAACAATGAAACTGGCAATTCCATTCTCCTAACTAAGGAGATAATATCAGATTTGGTACCATAACCCGATTTAAGCAAATCATAGAACCATGAGTTTTGAGTTGTAAAGAACATTCGTTCACATAGTATGTTTTTGAAATTAAGTTTTTTTTTGCTAAAACATGTAACATTATGAAAAGAGGGAGTATTAAATAATTTCTTACCTTTTTAAACAACCAATAGATGTTTAGTTAAATAATTTTCATTTAAACAATTGTATAATAAATAGTGATACATTAGTATATTTTATTGATTTTTTTAATATGCGGGAAATGAGTCAAAGTGACACTTTTTTCTGAAACAGAGGGGATATCTGTTTTTTTTTTTTAAGTTTTCAAATTCAAACATGATGTTCTGAAAGTATTATAATTGAAAACAACTAACAAATATTATTTTAGTTATAGAAACTTCATCAACTTTATTTATTATAGAGAAATACCTTAGAATAGTTTAAGAACAAGTTTTATCACAAAATAGCACACAAAGAGAAAAATCACTCAAACTATATTTCATTCAAGTGTTAAATGATAATATATATACCCTCGTTTTATAGGTGAATTTTCTTTTTGATTTTTTTTTTAATATTTTGTTTTTAGGAAACTATTTTTAAATATGTATGATATCCTCATGAAATTTAAATTTATGAAAATCTTTCTAAATATGTATGATAGTGTCATCAATTTGAGTTGAAGAAGACTTTCTTATGTATGAAATTTTTTTTAATAAAATTTGTTCACATATTTGTTTTTAAAAAAACTTGTTTCGAACCATTTTAAAAGTACTTTTTTTTTGGTAAGACCTTCTTATATGTATGATATCTTTGTGAATTCTAGTTTAGTAAAACCTTCCTAAATATGTACGAAATCTTCATGAATTTTAGTTTATGATTACCTTACTATATATATATATATTACTAGGGTTTAGCTTGTCCTATGAGCAGGTTAGTAATTAAAAATATTATTCAATATATTATTAAATTTATTGAATATTTCAAAATGATTAGTTTACTTTAAAATCAAAGTAATCCCTATTTTTAATATGTAGGAATTTGTTATTCTTATTAGATGCAATGCTTACAATTATAATACAAAAAATTACAATTATACATGTATTTCAAATTCTTAAAATTACAAGTATACATTTCTATATATTTGAGTTTTCAAAATGATTAGCTTACTTTAAAATGAAAGTAATCTATGTTTTCAATATGTAGGATTTTTTATTTTTATTAGAGGTAATACTTATAATTATAATACAAAAAATTACAATTATTCTTGTATTTCAAATTCTTAAAATTACAACTATACATTTCTATATATTACCGGTGATATTTTGCTGAACGATGCTTGTTTATCTCCATCATGATTTTTCTCAACATATATTTTGAATTTTTTTGTTGTTGAAATCTTGAAATGCTAATACCCACATATTATAATTTACTTCGCTGTTGGTTTCAGTGAACGTAACGTTTTTGTTTATAGAGCAAATTCTGATGTGAGAAATCATATGTTGAAAACATAACAAAAAGTCTTACAGTGTCACGAATTAATTATATTTCCTACAGTCTGAGACATATTGTGACGGTGATAATTTTATGTGAGCAAGGTAGAACCTATTACATATTATAGATACAATAACTATAATACATCTAAGGTGGAATACTACGTTGATGAGATCGTTGCATTTGTAGAAATAGAGAAGGGAGAGGAAAAGAGTATTAAATCTAGCATAAATGATTTTGTTGATGGTAGAGTTAAAGAAAATGGATTAACAATGGAGTTAAAGAAAAAACGAACCTGTTATATAGAGTTTGAACGGATTTAATGGGAACAAAAGAGTCACACTGATTCATTCGACATAAAGCCTCTAATTGCAAAAAAAAAAACCATGATTTAGTTGACATGTGGTACAATTTACTTCAAGTTTGTGATGATGTGACATTCTATATGAAGTTAGTATTCTACTTTATATATATAGATCTTCCTAAATTTCAATTTTGGAAAACCTTTAAGAAAAAATATTGAAAGATATTTATAATATCAGAAATGAACTTACATATTTATAAAATCATTTTTAAATCTGGATTTTTTTTTTTACAAATTTAAGAAAATATTATACACGTTCAGTAAAATATTATACACATTCCCTGAACTCAAGTTCAAGAACATATTATACATTCATGAAAGTATTCCTAAACATAAAATGGAAAATATGGTTAAGATTTTTTTTCAAAAATTTTGAAAAAAAAATTCTGGAAAAAAATTTCGAAATAAGTTGAAATCTTTTTATAAAAAACATTTTCTGAAAAAAAATCTTTACAAAAAATATTTAAAAAAAAATTCGAGTTTTTTTTTTATTTTCGAATTCTGGTATATATTTTATATATTTATATAATAAGTAAATATAATTAAGAAGAATGATATAATTGTCACTTTATCACTTGATAAAATTTATTTTGGTGATTTTAACTTTTGGATGATATTTTGGGAAAATAAACTAGAATATTGTTTTTTGGGGAATAGAAACTTGTTATGTGCCTCATAATCTTTTTTTTTTTGTCACACAAACGATTGTATTAATCTAGAAAGAGTTTAAGCGATTACATCCAGAACTATGCTCAAAGATAAAAGGATAATAACCGGAGGAATCCTCAACGGTGTGATGAACAACATAAAGCAGAACACAGTAGCAGAACAATAGATAAACAAAGTTAACGAGATATGCTTGCTCGACAAGCGGAGAACCATGGGAGATCTTCAGACCTATCCCTGAATAGGTTACCACGAGCATGGAATAGTCGCAATCGACGTTGATTAAACCAAACTGCAAAGCTTGGAATGATGCGGAACGAGCAAGAACAGCTCTAGCTCCGACGAGGTTCTCCGAAGAGATTAAAGAAACCTGTGATGGTTGGACAAGTAGTAACCTTAAATTAAGCACAACATCACGGCTGTGGGCTATGTGAACCCTATACTCCGATTCCATATATGTATATGAAGTTGAAGAGCACAATATGGATGAAACTATCGGACGCCGGATAAGAACGGCATTGACGTAAACACATGGACTAGGTGAATCCAGTACTGAGAAGATGGCCACATCCACAACAATAAACATAGAGAGGAGTTTGACGAGGGCTTCTGAGACAGAGTCATGCTTTAAGTTAATACAAAAACTTCTAATTCCAGAATTACCGTGATGGAACCATGAAGGTTTGACTAAATTAAAGCCCATCTTCTCGTCGTTGAACTCAGAAAAACTCAGAATGAGAGAGCAAGCGTCGAGATTTCCAGTTGTGAGAGCTGGTTGTGGTGGGTGAGGTAGCTGCAGTCGAAGGGGGAGAGACTCTGGATCTTTAAGTAGGTTTGATGGGCTTATCAAAACCCAATCTAGGGTCAGGCCCAAACCAAACTGAACGTATGCAACGATCGGAGCTGAGTCGAGTTGATGGATTTCGACGGCGTTGGCGCGTGGAGCGGATGTAGCTTTTACGGCAGCAGAGCTGCAACAGCCGGTTAGTGAGGATGCGGTGAGGCGAGGAGTGGTGACGACGGGAGAAAGCCGAACAGGACCTGTGAGCTCACCCACAGGCTGAGCAGATCCGGTACCTCCATATGTGCGGAAGGTGACAAACTTGAAGCCATAGATCTGAAGCTCAACACTTTTGGAGCTTATGAAATTCATCTTTAAAACGTCGTGGCACACAACTCTGGAGCGTGAGGTCACAGAGTCGTCAAGGTAGCGGTGAAGGCGAGACGTGGTGAAGCTTGAGCAAGTGGACCGGAGCTCCTTGGAGAAGAGACACATCTCGGTGCGAAACAGAGACGAAAGCTTGAAATCGACGAAGTGGGAAACAAAGTGGAAGCAAAGGATGAAGAGGAGCACGAGATCTGATTGTGTGTCCCAGCGCCGGCGAGAAACGCCTTTGCCGGCGCCGGAGGAGAAAGTTTCAATCTTTGCCTCGATGTCAGTGTCAGGGAGAGATGCGGCTAGGGCGAACTTGATTGGTTTTATGTGCCTCATAATCACTACTTGATTAATACTTGACCTGTAGAATCAAATACATGATCTGACCAAATTAAATATATCAAATAATTTGTAAATATAAGACAAGTGTCAAATGTTAAAATAAAAGTAACTATTAGGCTTGTTTGACTTGTTACTTGTTTTTGTCGATGAACAAAGACACATTTTTATATTATATGAAATAATTTGTTTATAATTTAATTTTCATAAGTGAAAAAACATAGGTGATATGTTTATATATAATATTTCCCTAATTGACTTAAACATAGGAAAAAATAATGAAATATTCTTTATGCATAACAAAGTTATTTACTTTAAATTTAAATAATTTATCAATAACTATCAAGCAAGTTGCAAGTGATTTACAAGAAACAAGTAATAAAATTAGACAAATAACTTACAAATATTTTACTTTTAGCAAGTAATTGAAATTACAAATACCAAATATACCGAAAATACCAAGTGATTCGATTGTGCCACCCATATAAAGCATAATCAAGTGTACAACGAGAGTTATGTTGATTAGATTGATAGATATAAAGTAAGGGCAGCATTAGCGGGGTCTCTCCATTACTCTCTCACCTAATAAACAAATTGGAAAAAAGAAAAAAAATAAGAGAAAGATAACATAGTAAGAGTAAAAATGTGAGACATGTATGTTTATGGAAAGATTTTACTGATATGTGGAGAGATCCATTTAATACATGTTCTCTCTTTATTGGTTTAAAAACTAAAACAAACAAAAAAAATTAAGAAAAATATGTTTAAATAGTTTTTTGGTAAAAAATATGTTTAAATTGATTGAGAGACTTTTGACAATCTTTAAAGGCTGCACATGCTATTCACAAGCTGTGAAGCAAGTTATTCTGATTAAACAGATTTGTTGTAATTTGTTTAAAAACTTTTTAATAAAGTATTGAGTTTGTGTTAGTCCTAGAGTTCATGTCTATGCATCTTTGATCTAAATTGTTCATAATCTTCGGGCAGTTTAACCGCTCGTATACTCCTAGCCGTGTCCTGAAGTGCATTGAGCAGATTTTTGGAGGTTTTGATGGTGCTCCCACGGATGAACCAAGAAAGCGGAGGTAGATTAAATGGAGGATATGGCTGAAAGTATTGATTTATTATCAATTTTGACGCAATCTTCCCTTGGCCATGGCTACATTTTTTATATTCTTCTGGGCTTATTGGTAACCTCTTTTTGCACAAACGTTCTTGATCTACATATACAGGCTCCAATTCAAAGTCGCCCTCGAACACTTTCATCAACATTACTTTCTCTTTCTTATAACTTCCCTGTCAGTAATTAAGCTGAGTTAGGTACAGACACAAAGGTGTGTTGATTATTGTGAGAGAAGTTTCTTACCGTAAGATCTTTTTTGTTTTCTTCCACTATTAGATGTAACGGGATAGGTATAGAAGTCAGCGAAAAGAAGTCAAAAACCACAGATTTCCTCACCCTGATGACCTTCCTTGGACCATCCTCCGTCAAAACCATTATTGATGTGTTTTTCTTGAGAACAAAAATCAAAAATCAGAGTCTCATGTATTAATGCTATATTTAATACCACACTGGAATCATATAATGATCAGAAAAGAAAACCATAAGGTCGCGCCTCTTCTTGTCATCTAAAAACGAACTGCCCCATGGATCAGTCAACCATAAGAAGGTTTTTTTAGGCGTCGCTCCTATGATTATTTCTAAGTTCATATGGTAAACACCCTTTTTAGTTGTCACCTTCAAAGATCAAAATATAAAGAAAGTTTAAGGATCTTTTTTTTTATTCTACCAAGGCAAAAAAGATTTTGGGTATTATATATTTTGTTTGTAGATTTTGTTTCTTACCTTGGCCTTGGGAGGGGAACTATGCCAAGGATGCTTCTTCTCTTCTTCATGCCAAAGTATATGGTTTCTGATCTCCTCTTTTTGATCATTACTATAATCTCTCTTCTTGTTGTTACCTGGGGCATTATTATTTCGGTCTATCTCTGACACTGACTTAGATTCTTCATTTTCAGATTTCTTGGACTCGGCCTACATCAACAAACGGAATAAAAATATGCTTATATATCTGTTTGACTTCTCCAGGTACTCTGATTGATGATATAAGCTGACCTTAAGAGGCTGTTGATTGTTCTTACTGATCCAGCTACCAAATCCAGGGAATATACCCATTTTCTATTAGAAAGTTTAGCCTACTAACCTGATGAGAGCAAGAGTAAATGATGATCTAAAACTTGCGTATATATATTATGGTTTGTGGAATGTTAGTTTAAGTATATTCTGCATTTTGAGAGAATGGTGTACGTTAAGTTTCATGCATGGTAAATCAATGAAGTGGACAGCTCAACTCTCGTGATCACATGACGTACAAGCGAGACCTTTCTGAGGAAAGAGAAGACCCAAGTTCTCAGTAAAATGAATCAAAACCCACCAAAGTGCATGTTCCTTTTTTTTTTGGTAAGTCCAATATTTATTTTATTTTTAATGTTTAATCAATGGTTGGATCTGATATTTAAAATACCATAAACACTTTTAAGTTAATTTAAATAAAACAAAATTTGAAAATTCTGGGGCTATGCGACTTATGTATAATAACTCTTTAAATTTTTGGGGGCAAAGTGAATGTTTTATGCCATGAACTGGCACTGCTTGAATCAACCATAAGTAGTCAGATATTTTAGGGTTGCAAGATTAAGATACGGAAAACACTGAAGTTGGCAGCTCCATTCTCGTGAGTTCTTGACGTACAAATGCGTGAGTCATTGTTCATCGACAACGGAGAGTCACTCTATAATGACATATCAAGATCTTGATGCCAAATCGCTGGAGAGGTATAGGAGGCCAAAATGACTACTTGATCGAGATGGCGAGTCACTCACCCGAGTTGGATCATGACCTTAACGCATAATTACTAGAAGACAGTGACATAGCTAATGGTTGGCCGAGCTAGCTACTTGAAAATACATGAGAAGGAGACACATTCCAGTAGTAGTAATTGCTCTCCATATCATTTGTTGGAAAAAAAAAGGTTTCTAGAAAGCAATTGGAGTTTCTAGAGAATTTAGGATTTTGAAATTGGTAACAATACTATTTGAAACGGTTTGACCTAAAAGAAACTGTAAAAGATGGCTTTTTTCGTTTGTCTTTTTCGTCATTATTATTGAAGCATTTAAATTATCTTTAACTGTGGGAGAGTAGTCTCAATACCTCCAGAGTAATAGGTTTGGTCTAGTAATATCTTCTGACATAATAGGTGATTGGTTGAGCATGATATGATGTAGGGGTAAAATGGTATAAAAATAAAATAGTGTAGTAGGATGGCATATTCTTGGCTTCGAGAATTTCGGTGTATATACCTCCTAATTACTCTAGTTTTTTTGGTAAAAAAATATGTTTAAATCGGCGGACAAAAAAAAAAAAAATGTTTAAATTGATTGAGAGACTTTAGACAATCTTTAAAGGCTGCACATGCTATTCACAAGCTGTGAAGCAAGTTATTCTGATTAAACAGATTTGTTGTAATTTGTTTAAAAACTTTTTTAATAAAGTATTGAGTTTGTGTTAGTCCTGGAGTTCATGTCTATGCATCTTTGATCTAAATTGTTCATAATCTTGGGGCAGTTTAGCCGCTCGTATACTCCTAGCCGTGCCCTGAAGTGCATTGAGCAGATTTTTGGAGGTTTTGATGGTGCTCCCACGGATGAACCAAGAAAGCGGAGGTAAATTAAATGGAGGATATGGCTGAAAGTATTGATTTATTATCAATTTTGACGCAATCTTTCCTTGGCCATGGCTACATTTTTTATATTCTTCTGGACTCTTTGGTAACCTCTTTTTGCACAAGCGTTCTTGATCTATATATACAGGCTCCAGTTTATAGTTGCCCTCGAACACTTTCATCAACATTACTTTCTCTTTCTTATATTCTCCCTGTTAGTAAGCTGAGTTAGGTACTAACACAAAGGTGTGTTGATTCTTATGAGAGAAGCTTCTTACCGTAAGATCTTTTTTGTTTTCTTCCACTATTAGATGTAACGGGATAGGTATATAAGTCAGCGAAAAGAAGTCAAATACCACAAATTTCTTCACCTTGATGACCTTCCTTGGACCATCCTCCGTCAAAACCGTTCTTGATGTGTTTTTCTTGAGAACAAAAATCAAATATATATTAATTAATGCTATATATTAAATACCACATTGGAAGCATATAATGATCAGAAAAGAAAACCATAAGGTCGCGCCACATCTTCTTATCTAAAAACGAACTGCCCCATGGATCAGTCAACCATAAGAAGGTTTTTTCAGGCGTCGCTCCTATGGTTATTTCTAAGTTCATATGGTAAACACCCTTTTTAGTTGTCACCTTCAAAGATCAAAATATAAAGGAAGTTTAAGGATCTTTCTTTTTTATTCTACCAAGGCAAAAAAGATTTTGGGTATTATATTTTGTTTGTAGATTTTTTTTCTTACCTTGGCCTTGGGAGGGGAACTATGCCAAGGATGCTTCTTCTCTTCTTCATGCCAAAGTATATGTTGTCTCATCTCCTCTTTTTCATCATAACCATAATCTTTCTTGATCTTGTTGTTAGCAGGGGCATTATTATTTGGGTCTTTCTCTGACATCGACTTAGATTCGTCATTTTCTGATTTCTTGGACTCGGCCTACATCAACAAACGGAATAAATATGCTTATATATCTATTTGACTTCTTCAGGTACTCTGATTGATGATATAAGCTGACCTTATGAGGCTGTTGATTGTTCTTACTGATCCAGCTACCAAATCCAGGGAATATACCCATTTTCTATTCGAATGTTTAGCCTACTAACCTGATGAGAGCAAGAGTAAATGACGATCTACAACTTGCGTATATATATTATGGTTTGTGGAATTTTAGTTAATGTATATTCTGCATTTTGAGAGAATGGTGTACGTTGAGTTTCATGCATGGTGAATCAATGAAGTGGGCAGCTCAACTCTCGTGATTGTGATCACATGACGTACAAGCGAGACCTTTCTGAGGAAAGAGAAGACCCAAGTTCTCAGTAAAATGAATCAAAACCCACCAAAGTGCATGTTCCTTTTTTTTGGTTAGTCCAATATTTATTTTATTTTTAATGTTTAATCAATGGTTGGATCTGATATTTAAAATACCATAAACATTTTTAAGTTAATTTTAATAAAACAAATTTTGAAAATTTTGGGGCTATGCAATTTATGTATAATAATAACTCTTTAAATTTTAGGGACAAAGATTTTAAATAATAAAGATTTGTTAACAATATGTATACTTCATATCATTTTGTTTAATTTTTTATTATTAAATAAGTTACACAATTACACTAATTATATAATACAAATTTAGATTTTTTTACATATGTTGTATTTTGAAATTTTAAAAACGAGTATAAATTACTAAAACTGTTAAAAATCTCACATAAACTTTTGTGACCAAGGTCTAAATTTTTTTTATATAATAAGTTACAATGATTATAAAATCATATAAATAAATAATTTTATTTTAATAAGTGTTATGTTTTAATATATATATATATATATATATATATATCTCATATCGTAATAAATAATTTTATTTTACAAATAATTATAATTTAAAATTTAATTTATTTTTTATAAAAATTATATTTTAAAAAAAAAAAAAATTTAAAAAATATTATTTTCTGATATTAGTAGACAAATAAATAAATTATATTAAATTTGTTTTGGAAATTTATATATTTTAAATGCGAATATTCTATGAATCGCTTTTTAAGAAAGCATTAGAGAATTTGATAATGTTCTACCAATTAAGTCATGTGACACTCTATTTATTTTTCAGCTCTCGAACAGTGAAAAATGAAAAGATGAACCGAACTGATTAGATTATAACTTTTGATATACACTTCTAATTACAATTGTTTCTGATCCTACATAATTATATAAAAATTCTAAAATTTCAAATACATATAAAAACAATCATATGTAAATTTTAAATTTGTAAATACTAAAGTCTTATATTTTAATTACATATACTCACCCTACGGAAAACACAAGTCTTATCCTAGTTTATTTTATTTTTAATGTTTAATCAATGGTTGGATCTGATATTTAAAATACCATTAACACTTTTAAGTTAATTTAAATAAAACAAATTTTGAAAATTTTGGGGCTATGCGACTTATGTATAATAACTCTTTAAATTTTGGGGCCAAAGTGAATGTTTTATGCCATGAACTGGCACTGCTTGAATCAACCATAAGTAGTCAGATATTTTAGGGTTGCAAGATTAAGATACGGAAAACAGTGAAGTTGGCAGGTCCATTCTCGTGAGTTCTTGACGTACAAGCAAGCAAGACCTAACTAAGGAGAGAATCAAATTAGGTACCATAACTCAGATTTAAGCAAATCATAGAATCGTGAGTTTTGAGTTTGTAACCAGCAATAAAGTTTAAAATCACAATTACATGAATTACATCATTCCCCGATTAGTATATCTCATCCCGTTACTTCTACTTACGTGATCTCCATCTCTCCTTTATGTGCTCATTTTCGCTCTTCTCCAATACAACGGAGTTTTCTCCTCGGATCCTAGCAGCTTCCGCGAGGAGATCTTCAATCATACTCTCTGTGGTTTTAATAGTGATCCCGCGAATGTACCAAGAAAGTGGAGGTGGAGTAAGAATAGGAGAAGGCTGAAACATCTGATCCCTTGTCACCTTCAACCCTATCCTTCCTCGTCCGTTGCTACAAGTCTCGTAATCTTCTCGAGTTTTTGGTTTCAAGCGGTCACACAAATGTTAGTCTCTAAAGAATGGTTCCAGTTCATGGCATAAAACATGAACAATCTGAAGTGGTAAAGACAGAACAAACATATTGGTTCTTGTGAGGGATATGAATATTTCGTCTCGAGTTTTCGGTTTTCTGGGACAATTAGATGTACTCAGGCCACCAAAGGAACTTTAAAAAAAATATATATATATATCAATAAACTTTCTACTTTTTTGTCCTATTTGGTTGTCGAAAATCTTTAGCTAGGTAAACAATTTATTACTAATTGTGTCTGAATGCATACTATTATTTGAAGAAATTTTAAAATTCAAACATGATGTCTTGAAAGTATTACAACTGAAAATGACTAACAAAAATTATTTTAATTATAGAACCTTCATCAACTTTATAAACATTAATAAAAAATAAAACTAAAAAGTCTCATTTGATTAGATGTCTTAATCAACGGTTTTGGTGACTTGTTCTTCTAGGGCTCAGCCATTCGTACAACCTTAGCCGTGTTCTGAAGCGCATTGAGCAGATTTTTGGAGATTTTGATGGTGTTCCCACGGATGTACCAAGAAAGCGGCGGTAGATTGAATGGAGGATATGGCTTAAAGTATTGATTTATTGTCAATTTTGACGCAAGCTTTCCTTGGCCACCGCTACATTTTCTATATTCTTCTGGACTCTTTGGTAGCCTCTTTTTGCACAAGCGTTCTTGATCTACATATACAGGCTCCACTTTAAAGTTGCCCTTGAACACTTTCATCAACATTACTTTGTGTTTCTCATATTTTCCCTGTCAGTAAGCTGAGTTAGGTACAAAACAAAAAGTGTTGCTTCTTTGTGAGAGAAGCTTCTTACCGTAAGATCTTTACTGTTTTCTTCCACTGTCAGATGTAATGGGATAGGTATAGAAGTCAGCGAAAAGAAGTCAAAAACCACAGATCTCTTCACCTTGAAGGTCTTCCTCGTACCATCATCCTTGAAAATCTTTTTTGATTTGGTTACCTTGATAAGAAACAAAAAAAAAAATAGCAGAGTCTCATGTATTGCTATATATTTAATACCACCTTCCAATCAAATAATGATCAGAAAAGAAAACCATAAGGTCGCGCCTCCTGTTCTCATCCAAAAACGTATTGCCGTGTGGATAAGTCAACCATAAGTAGACTGTTTCAGGTGCCGCTCCCAAAGTCAATTCTATGTTCATATGGTAAACACCCTTCTTAGTTTTCACCTTATCAAAAATATAAGAAAGTTTTGAGGATCTTGTTTTTGATTCTAAGAAGGCAAAAAGATTTTGGGTATTATATTTTGTTTTGTGATTTTTTTTTTCTTACCTTGACCTTTGGAGGGTGATTATGCCAAGGATGCTTCTCCTCAGCTTCATGCCAAAGTTTTTGTTGTCTGAAGTCCTCTTCGTAATCATTATTATTAGATTCCACATCTTCAGATCTCTTGGATTCGGCCTACATCAACAAACAAAATAAAACTGTGTTTATATATACTGATAAAACCTCTATAAATTAATAATGTTGGGACTTTTAAATTTTATTAATTTATAAAGATATTAATTTACAAAAATTTCCTTATTTCGATTTTTTTATTTTAATATATTTATTTTAAGATATGAAAAATATTTGATTTTAATGTATAGACATTAATCATTATTTTTAAAATTTCACATTTATATTAATTTTTTATATTATTTGATATGTAATATATATTTTCATAAAATTTAAATGTGATTTTAGATATATATAACTAAATCTCGTTAAAAATATATTATGTGTTAAGAAAATGTAAAGACAATTCCATTCTAAATTTAAAACAAACAATATAATGCTAGGTTGTTATATAAAATATGTATATATAGAAATTATTAATTTATAATTTTAATGGGACCTTATATTTACATAGAATTTTCTAAAAATTTATTATCTTATTATTTTATCGATTTGTGTCAAATTTTGAACCGATCCAAGTTGGGACCAGTGAAATTTATTAATTAGTAGAGATTATTAATTTATCGAGTATTAATTTATAGAGGTTCTACTGTATATTAATTTATATATTAATTTAATGATATAAGCTGACCTTAAGAGGTTTTTGACTGTTCTTACTGATCCAGCTACCAAATCCAGGGAATATACCCATTTTCTATTCGAAAGTTTAGCCTACCAAAACAGATGAGAGCAAGAGTAAATGATGATCTTAAAGCTTGTGTATTTATATTATGGTTTCTCTAATGTTAGGTAAAGTATATTCTGCATCTTGAGAGAATGTTGTAAGTTAAGTTTTATGCATGGAGAAACAATGAAGTGGGCAGCACAATTCTCGTGAATTACATGACGTACAAGCGAGAACGTTTTTTTTTTATGTACAATCCTTGAATTAACAATAAGTAGTCAGATTTAGTAGGGTTACAAGCTTTACATACGGCATAACAATGAAGAATTGGCAGCTCCATTCTCGTGAGTTCTTGACGTACAAGCAACAATCATAGAATCATGAGTTTGTAAAGATCATTCTTTCACATAGCAACAATCAAGAAAGTTTAAAATCACAATCATATTAATAATTACATCATTCTCTGATTCATATATCTCCTCCCATTACTTCTTCTACGTGATCTCCATCTCTCCTTTATGTGTTCATCTTTTCCCTTCTCCAATACAACGACGTTTTCTCCATGATCATCATCTTGGCCTCCTCCTCCTCCTCGGATCCTAGCAGCCTCAGAGAGGAGATCTTCAATCATACTCTCTGTGGTTTTAATGGTGATCCCACGAATGTACCAAGAAAGTGGAGGTGGAGTAAGAATAGCAGAAGGCTGAAACATCTGATCCATTGTCACCTTTGACCCTATCCTTCCTCGTCCATTGCTACAACTGTCGTAATCTTTTAGAGTTTTTGGTTTCATGCGGTCACACAAATGGTCGTCGATAAAAATTGGCTCCACACTCCAACAACCCTCAAACACTTTCATGAACATTGTTTTCTCTTGCTTATATTTTGACTGCCCACAATAAGAAAATTGATAAAGAGACAGAACAAAAATATTGAATTCTTGTGAGGAATATAAATATATCTTATTACCGTAAGATTTTTTCTGTTTTCTTGAACAATTAGATGTACAGGGAAAGTACCAGCCCACCAAAGGAACTTCCAAGCCGCAGCTTGCTTCACCTCCACGGTCTGCATTGGTCCTTCCACCATCAAAACTTTTCTTGATATGCATTCCTGTTTTAGGATTAAAAAATTTATCTTAATTATTACTATAGTACTATATTTTGATTCATGACCATGCAAGAAGCACCTTGATGTTCTTGAAGTATCGTTTGTTGTCTGGATGAGTGAAGATGTTGTAGACTGATTCAGGAGGCAATCCCACGTTAACTTCCATGCTCAAATGGCAAAACGAACCGTTTTGTGTTTTCACCTGCAAAAATATTTTTTTGTTTGAATACTACCTAATCTTTTTTTTTTTTGAGAATCATATACCTGAACCTTAGGAGGTTGATCAATCCATGAAGGATTATTTCTCCAAGCTTGTAATTGTTTCTCTAACTTCTCCTCATCTCTATGTTTATAATGAGTAGTCTCTATCTCTGCTTTAAGACTTTTAACCAAGCTTTGCTCGTTGACATTCCTTAATCTCTTGACCTCAGCCTATAAACAACAGCAACAGAAAGAATGATCCAACTAAGTTTTGTATTTGATTAAGCTTCTTGAGATGTCAATGAATTACCTTAAGAGGCTCTTGAATAGTCTGATTAATCCAGACCACAAATCCAGGAAACACATCATTGTGTTTAAACATATTGATGAACCTAACACCGGTGATCTTAAAACTTCAGATCCACCCAAAACAGAGCAAGAGGAAAAAGAAAGTCAACGGTATAGTTTGAGGGAAACAGACCATAGAGAAGTTTGGTTAATTAAGAAAGGTGATTAATAATAATAATACGATTTAGTTGTGTGGAGGTTGAGTGTACCATACGGACCGGGAATTAGTTAAAGATCTGGAGCTAGTTCTCTTCTCGTGAGCTCCTCTTTCGACGTTAAAGCATGTGCGCTAAATCGGTAGGACATTGCTTCCAACTCGGGTCTCTCACTAGTCACTAGCCGCAACCGAGCACGTGAAACCCTTAACCAGTATAGACTGCAACACGATCAGAATTCGACTCTGGATTGCAACTCAAACACAATAATTGATTTATCCTTTTGATTTTTTTACATTAATTAAAATTTTAAGTGGGCAAAAGAGTCCAAAAATGTATAGATATCTTTGTTGAATAAAAGATTTTAACGTTTTGTTATTTAAAAGGTGTATGTTGGGGACAGTGACGTGACGCCCAAGAGGAAAGGACTTCGATATGTAATTAAATGGGCCTATGAGCCGATTATGTTAATGGTGGGTTACTTTCTGTCTAAATATTTCAGTTTGGGGTAGCTTCCAGTAACAGGCCGCTTAGTGGTGTATTAAATGCTATGATGCATGGTTGGTTTGAGGAACCTTAAAGATAGATAAAAGACTGATTCAAATTTAGACAAAATAAAACAAATGATACTGAATATGAAAAAAAGCAAACGGTGGGTGGAAGAGTGAACGTATATGTTAATTTATGTGTCCGCAAAGGAACAATGCAGTTGCAGTATGCAGCTTGATTTTCGTTAGTTCTTGAAGTTACATGGATGTAGAGCAGATATCGAGAGGAACTGTCTAATAAGAAAACCACTATCTCTAATCATTTCCGTTGCCAAGTCAAGAAAAATGAAGGATTAAAAATAATTTCTTCTTTCTCTTTGTTTCAAATGCTAATAGAGTTTCAGTATTATTTATATACAAAGGAGGGAGTCGTTTTATATGACTACAGGAAACTTGTAAACCGTTCAAACAAAGAATGGATCAACGAAAGCTGTTTATCTGTCCATAACGTTTTCTAAGAGAGAGAAAAAAAAGATGTAATGCAAAGAGAGTGATGCAAATGTGCCTCCTTCAAGATGAAGCACAAAGTCAAACCTTGCCTTTATGGATCACTGCTCTCTGTCAAGCGCCTGATCTGTTCTTCTAGCTGCAACCATTTCAGGAACCAATCATATATATAAAGGGTAATGTTAATCTAGTAAAAAAGATGACAATGTTGATGATGAATGGTGAGTGAGTTGTGGCTCTATACGTATGTAAACATTCACAATACCTCAGCGTTTAGTTTCTTCTGATACTCAATCTCCTCTTCAAGCCTCTGCACGCTGCAACATTCAAAAAACCATTGAGACTATCAATCATTTATTCCCACTTCTGGAAGTAACGTAAAGAACAAGTTAGAAAATGGAAGGTATCTTTTATTACCTCTGCTCCAAGAAATGAACCTGAGAAGCCAGTTCTGCCTCCCTTGCTGCTATCTGTGAATTATTCAGAAATTAAAAAAGGCTCTTATATACTCTGTCCTCACCTCAGCAAATGAGAAGCAATACACAACCTGCTCTCCTTCCGCATTCACCGTTGCGTTTGTCTCTTCTGTGAACAATAAAGATCATAATCAATAAAACACGTAAACACAAGAAGAACATATGCTCAGAAGAACATTAAAACATACCAGCATTTGGAGCAAAGATTTGAATCAATCCGGTTAACCTCTCCTGCCAAATCACATAAGAGATAAAGAGTACAAGAAGATGAATATCAAAACAACATTAATAAATGGCAATTATACCCTCTGGCTGTCAATGCTGAGCAAGAGATTCTGTAACCCTGGGATGATCTGAGCAGAAGCATCTGGGATGATCTGAGCAGAAGCATCGCTAGCCAAAGGATTCACAGCACTAGCAGTTTCTTCGTCATCCTAAAGAAACAAAACTCTTGAATCAAAACTTCAACAATCATTGCAAAATATAACGAAACTAAAAGTTTTTTGATCAAATCTTTAGATTTTACCGAGTTGTTTTCTTCAGTTGAGTTTCGTTCAAGTGACGACTCTTCTTCATCACTGCTCGGATGATCAACAACAACATCATCAACGCCAAGATTCTCAAGAATCTCGTCATCATTCGCAGCCAGAGGCGATCCTCTTCTCGATGAACACATTTTAGCCTAATTCATGCAGCAAAATCACAATACGATTGAGAAGCTTAATCCGATCAAAACTTCATAAACAGTAACCTCTCCACTTATAACCGTACAAGAAAACTAAACTTCGTTACGTTCCTATGATCTTTCTAGCGATTGAATAAAACGATACAAGATCCAAACATCTCTAAGAAAATGAAGTCATCGGAGTTACGATGAAGCGATACGACGAGAAAAGAGGTACGACGACGAACGAACGATCAGTCGGAGAAGGTACCTGCGCGACGGAGAGAGATGGAAGAAGGCGGCGGAGAGTGAAGTCGGTTAACGAATCGCCGTTCGAAGAGAATCGCTCTCTTCTCTCTGGGACTTTGTGGAGAGACTGAGAAAAGTTAGTTAAGTCAGTTATTAGTTAGTCTCGCGGTATTTATAGAACCCAAAAGTTAGTTTGTTATTTCAGCGGACTTATAATTAACCTTTTAATTTGTTTTTTAGCGGACTTTGAAATGCGAAAATTTCAGTTGTGGATTTACCTCTAATTATATCATCGTAATTAATAAATTATTATTCAGATACATCATATAGATAATGGAGCAAAAACCAATTAGAATAAGAATTCAATATCAACAATCCTCACCTTGCATCTTTCAGTTCTAAATTATAATCACTCGGATCACATTTTTGATCTTTGATACTTTATACAAGAATTAGTAGTAGTAGTATAATATAGGGAAAATTTGGAGAAATACACTTATATAAGATTTTAATTTAAAAAATACGTTATTATTTTTACTTTTTGAAAACTACACTTTTGTACATTGAATTGACTAAATTCTCTAGTGACTGTTGAAGTTTGTTTCTTTCATAATATCATTTTATTTTTAAGAGAAAAACTTTGCTATATTAAATTTTAAATAGTAAACTAACACATTCATCTCAAACATAGATTTATCTTAAATAGAAATAATTATAATATTATTGTTATTTGCGAATTTAATTTTATTTATTAAATATTTAAGTGGATACAACTGTCTTTTCACATCTAATAATATGAATTTTTTTTTTTTTAAAAAGATGATAATTGATGAGTACGTTTATCGTTCCTTGCGTAGAAAGAAACAACCGTTGGACTCTTATAATTTAAAAAGGGGAGAGTGGATAATTGGGAGAGCTTGGCATTTACAGTTTTAAGACTTTCAAAGTTTTAACTTTACTTTTTGTCTCTTTTATAAAATGTTTTAAGCAAAAATGAAGGATTAAAATTCGTTTCTTTTCCTCTTTGTTTCAAATGCTAATAGAGTTTCAATATTATTTATATACAAAACAGGGTGTCATTTTATATGACCACATAGGAAACTTGTAACAGTTTCGATCAAAGAATGGATCAACTACATCAGTTTATCTGTCCATAACGTTTTCTAAGAGCAAAAAAAAAAAGAAGTAATGCAAAGAGAGTGGTGCATAAGCATATGCCTCCTTCAAGATGGAGCGCAAAATCGATCCTGCCTTTATGGATCACTGCTCTTTGTCAAGCGCTTGATCTGTTCTTCTAGCTGCAACCATTTCAGGAACCAGTCATATATATAAACGGTAATGGTTATCTAGTAAAAAAAGAAAGACCATGTTGATGATGATGAATGTACACATTCACAATACCTGAGCGTTTAGTTTCTTCAAATTCTCAAGCTCCTCTTCAAGCTTCTGCACACTGCAACATTTGAAAACCATTGGAACAATCAATCACTTGTTTCCACTTTTTGATGAAAAATTTGGAAAATAGAGTTATCTTGTATGTATTACCTCTGCTCCAAGAAATGAACCTGAGAAGATAGCTCTGCCTCCCTTGCGCTCTACGAATTTTCAAAATTTCAAAAAGGCTCTTATACTCTGTCCTCACACCAACTTCCTCATATGTCATTAGTAAAACGAGAAGCAAAACTGAACCTGCTCGCTTTCCTCATTCACCATGGCGCTAGTGTCTTCTGTTAAGATTAAAGATCATATAATCAGTGACACTCAACAAAGCAGACGCTAATAACAAAAAAAATCTGGGTTACAGAAGAAAAAACATACGAGCAGTTGGAACATAGAGTTGAATCAATCCGGTTAACCTCTCCTGCCAAATCACATAAAAGAAAGTGTACAGTATATACCAAGAAAGATGAATATGAAAACAACATTAATAAATGGCAATTATACCCTCTGGGAGTCATTGCTGAGCAGGAGATTCTGTAACACTGGGAGGACCTGAGCAGCAGCATTGCTCGCCAAAGGATTCACAGCACTAGCAGTTTCTTCGTCATCCTGAAGAAACAAAACTCTAATCAAAAAAACTTCACAGTCATTTTATCAAATCTTTAGATTTACCGATTCGTTTTCTTCAGTTAAGTTTCGTTCAAGTGGCTCCTCTTGTTCACCAATAGGACGAACAACAACATCATCATCGCCAACATTCTCAAGAATCTCGTCATCTTTCTCAACCAAAGGAGATCTCGTTTCCGATGAACTCATTTTGCCTAATCCATGCACAGAATCCACAAAACGAGAATCTTAATCCGATCAATCTCTATACACATTAACCTTAACAACGCGATGAAGTAGATATACAGTAACCTCCTCCACCAATAACAACACAAGACGATACGAGATTATCCGATTCCCAAGAAAACGAAACTACGTTCCTATAATCTTTCTAGCGATTGTAAAACGATACACACCATCGATCAACTACGAGAAACATCTCTAACCGTTGCGATCAGCGATACGGCGAGAAAGAAAACAGAGTAAGAAATCGAACCGTTGCGAACGAAGCAGAAGACGAGTTTACGATCAGTATGGAGAACGAGCGCGACGGAGGAAGATGCTGCGAGAGAGAGAAGTAGAGGAAGGCGGCGGAGATTGGAGTCCGTTAGCGAGTAGCCGTCGAAGAGAATCTCTCTCTCTCTCTATGGGGACATTGTGAAGAGACTGAAACAGTTAGTTAGTGACGCAGACTTTATATAGAGCCCAAAAAGTTTGTTATTCCAGCGGACTTTTAATTACATTTTCAACTTCCCTTTAATTTGGTTTAATCCGAAAGTTCATTTGTGATTTGTGGATTTACGGTAAAATAGAGAATATGACGATATTCGTACATTCGTTGAAGATTGGTCTTTACGGTTTTTATTTCTTTTGGCTGAATTAATGTGGATTTTAAACCAAAGAATATCTATAGATCTAAATTGGAATAAGACCAATGTAATACAACAAAGAGAATTGCAAAAGAAATCTTGGGATTTCATCGATTGTATGATTGCTGAAGCTAATCGCATCGAAAAACCTTATTATTGGAGAAGATGGTTTAGAAAGAAGTCTGACTCTCTTATATTGTATTTTCTTCATTTTAAATTTGCAGTTGGTTGTATTTTATATTATTTGTAATGTTACATTTTATATAAATAAAATCGTTGTTAAAAAAAAAAAAAAAGAGAATATGACTTACAAAATAGAGAATAGTGTTGTATCTTAATGGCTTTCAAAAATATTGTATATATACACAAGACTTAGACCTATCTTAATTTGGAATATAATTTATCAAATCTTATGATATATATATCTAAATCAGCTAATCCTTATCACAATAGGATTTATATAATATTTTCAGTTTGGATTTTATAGATTTCACTAGGTGTTTTGCCCGCACTAGCGGATCTAAATTTTTTTATTAATATATCTTTTACTAATTGAGATTATAATGATAAAATATTATTTGTGTTTAATTTTTTAAAACCAATAATATTTATATTGTCATTCAAAAACTTTTACATATATTTTTAATAAATTATTTTCACTATTAAAATAAAACTTAAAATCAAATCATATTTTTTGCAATTATATAAAATTAAGAAGTTTACTTAATTAATATTTAGTTATGTATTTTTATTGCTTTATTTTTTAAATTTTTCATTAAAATATATTTTCAGATAACAACACAATATATATCAGAATTATCTTATTTAATAACATATTATATATATTTTGGATAATTTTTATGTTTATTATCTCAAGATATTTCTTTTTAGTGAAAATATCTTATAAATAAGATAAAATGGGTAAAAAGTTCCAAAGTTAAAATTTTATCATATTTTATTAATTTTCTAAAAGGAAAAAAGATACCCAAATCTCCTAAATCATTCAAATTTAGTATTGTATAGCCTGTTATTTCTCTCTTACAAGAGGAAGAAAATTGTGGCGAGGCAAACAATTATCCACAAAAAAAAACTAAATAACATGGATATCTTTGGATTCTTCTTCATTACTCTTTTTTTAAAGATCTTTGCATTAAATACTTTGGATTTTTTAGTATACTTCATTGATCAATTTCACTGCATATAAATCTAGTGAAAATTTCGCTTCAAAACTATATGTTACTTTCTCAATAAGTTAGGTCTGTCTAATTTCATGTTTCTTTCTCTTTAGGCCTGGACAAGGAGCAAGTACCTAGAATTTTTAAGGTATTTGCTACTCGACTTGGCTTGTTTAAGTAGTTGTATTTTTTACTTGTACTTGACCCGTTCCGAACGAACACTTGTAAAATTTTTGAATACCTATAAATTACGTGACTTAATTTATTCCTTGATTTTATATTTTATTTAACTTGGTTTGATACTCATTTTTCAATTATTAAACTTATTTTTCTTGACGAATTAAAGTTAAACATTAAATAGTTTAGTTTTGTTAGACTTCAGCTCAAATTCGGTATTAATGTTTAATCACACAATTCTTTATTTGTTATGGAAATGCAATATATTGTTTTTTAATTTTTAATAAACTAGATATTAAATATTGTATAAAACAAATAATATATAATAAATAACTGAACAAGTAGTAATAGATAACAAATAATGAGCCAAGTAACAAACCAAATAAAAAGTTAAGTAATTAAAAATAAAAATATATTTGATACTTGACTTGTATTTACGAATAATAAATTATGTTTACTTGTTAATTGACTTGATTGCACCAAATACTTGTTTTTTCAAATCAAACCAAATCAAATAATAAGTATAAATTGGGTATCAAATAATAGTGTCCAACCCTATTTCTCATCAATAAATCGAAAGCTGATATATGTATACAGTTGGACCTTCGTATAAGTAATGGCCCGCAAATATGGCCCAGTGGTCTTGTTCTCTTAGTATTGTAAATTGATGAGACAACTAATTCATTACCTTTTTCTTTCTTATTGTAAATTATTTTTTTCTTTTGACTTTCAAATTTAAGACCATGATTATTTCGGATTTTTTATAACGAGTTTCTTAAAAAAAATATAAGAAACTATTTATTAAAATAATACTTAAAAACAGTTTTTTAACATTTTATTAAAAGTTAAGAAACATGTTTTTATATTCTTCTAAAAAATCCATCTTAAGAAATCGGGATAATCGTACTCTAAATTCGCAGAACTTTCGATCCAGTAATCTTTTTTACTTTCCTCGAAATATCTCAAGACAACAAAATATAATTATTTAATTACTTTCAATTAGTATCTTTAACTAATCAATTTTAATTTAAGAAATTGAACAAATCTATTAAAAAACAAAATGTTTCTATCGACTATCAATTGTTCTTTCTTTCAAAC
>CAKOAT010571820.1:302863-335038 GCA_932364175.1 Eruca vesicaria subsp. sativa
GTCACAAATGAGTTGCTAATATACCACTAACTATATAGTTTTACTTTAGTTGCTCTTTTGGGACAAATTTGCGACCAACACTATTTGCGACGAGCTATTTCTAACTGAAGGTAGTAGTTGCAAAATAGTCATAAAATCAATATTTGCAACTACCTTACAACTATTCTTGTAGTTACAAAATTGATGTTTTCTTGTAGTGTATGCTCCTTCTCCAAAAGTAGATTACAAGTCTCCTCCCCCACCGTACGTATACAATTCTCCACCACCACCATACTATTCACCTTCTCCAAAGCCCACATACAAATCTCCACCACCTCCATACATTTATAATTCTCCTCCACCACCATATTACTCACCTTCCCCAAAGGTTGATTACAAATCTCCACCACCTCCTTATGTTTACAGCTCTCCGCCACCACCATATTACCCGCCTTCACCAAAACCAACATACAAGTCCCCACCCCCTCCATATGTTTACAACTCTCCTCCACCACCATATTATTCACCTTCACCCAAACCGACATACAAATCTCCACCACCACCATATGCCTACAGTTCTCCACCACCACCATACTACTCTCCTTCTCCTAAACCCGCATACAAATCTCCACCTCCACCATATGTCTACAATTCTCCACCACCACCGTACTACACGCCTTCACCTAAACCATCATATAAATCACCACCACCACCATATGTCTACAACTCTCCCCCACCACCGTACTACTCGCCTTCACCCAAGCCTACATACAAATCACCACCACCATATGTCTATAGCTCTCCACCTCCACCTTATTACTCTCCTTCACCTAAACCTACATATAAATCTCCACCACCACCATATGTCTACAGTTCTCCACCACCACCATATTACTCGCCTTCGCCTAAGCATGCATACAAGTCCCCACCACCACCATATGTATACAGCTCCCCACCTCCACCTTACTACTCTCCTTCACCGAAACATGCATACAAATCTCCACCACCGCCATATGTCTACAGCTCTCCACCACCACCATACTATTCACCATCACCTAAGATTGTATACAAATCTCCACCACACCCACATGTATGTGTTTGTCCACCTCCTCCTCCATGCTACTCTCCTTCTCCAAAGATTGAGTACAAATCTCCACCAACACCATATGTTTACCATTCTCCACCTCCCCCACCTTATTACTCGCCTTCACCTAAACCCACATACAAATCTCCACCACCACCATATGTTTACAACTCTCCACCACCACCATACTACTCGCCTTCACCTAAACCAATATACAAATCTCCACCGCCACCATATGTCTATAGCTCTCCCCCACCACCATACTACTCACCGTCGCCTAAGCCAACATACAAATCTCCACCACCAGCATATGTCTACAACTCTCCACCTCCACCATATTATTCTCCTTCCCCAAAAGTAGAGTATAAATCTCCACCACCACCATATGTCTACAGCTCTCCACCACCACCATACTACTCACCTTCGCCTAAGCCAACATACAAATCTCCTCCACCTCCATATGTCTACAACTCTCCACCCCCACCATATTATTCTCCTTCTCCAAAAGTAGAGTATAAATCTCCACCACCACCGTATGTTTACAGCTCTCCACCTCCACCGTATTACTCCCCTTCTCCAAAGGTTGAGTACAAATCTCCTCCACCACCATATGTCTATAGTTCTCCACCTCCACCACCATATTACTCTCCTTCTCCAAAGGTTGACTACAAATCTCCTCCACCTCCATATGTCTACAGTTCACCACCGCCACCACCATATTACTCTCCTTCTCCAAAGGTTGACTACAAATCTCCTCCACCTCCATATGTCTACAGTTCACCACCGCCACCACCATATTACTCTCCTTCTCCAAAGGTTGACTACAAATCGCCTCCACCTCCGTATGTCTACAGTTCACCACCACCACCACCACCATATTACTCTCCTTCTCCAAAGGCTGAGTACAAATCTCCTCCACCACCGTATGTCTACAGTTCTCCACCGCCACCACCACATTACTCTCCTTCGCCAAAGGTTGAGTACAAATCTCCTCCACCACCGTATGTCTACAACTCTCCACCTCCACCACCTTATTACTCTCCTTCCCCAAAGGTTGAATACAAATCTCCTCCACCACCATATGGATACACATCCCCACCACCACAAACATACTCTCCTTCACCAAAGGTTGAATACAAATCTCCTCCCCCACCTTCATATTATTAAAACTGTTACATGAAACTCATAAATAAGATATCAAGTCTCATATGATGTCCTATGTTTTTAATTCTTCTTGTTCCTCGTTCTTTCTAAATCTCCAAGGTTTATATGAATTTTTTGGCTATTGAAATTTCATTTAAATTCATGTTTCCATTAGTCATTCTTATGGGAGGGCTGCCTTTCATTCATGTGTAACCTGTTGTAACTCTATAAATTGTTTGTAATATCTATGATATGTGTTACCACTGTTATGCTATCTGGATTGCCTATATATGTGTCCATGATTAATAAAGCTACGCTGGTAACTGACAGTTTCTTATAATTATCATGAGTTTGTATTGTGAAATATTCTTTGAAATGCTCTTACACCACTGCTAAACCACCAACAATCGATTATCTTTCTTTTCTTGAATCCAAAGACTTCTTCTAATTTCTTCTATAGCTTATGATTCTTCTATGTTCTCACCTTAACAATAATAAAAATATAAACAGTAAGGAGAAAGAGAATAAAAAACAAAAATCAAGAATCGTTTCTCCTTTGAAAGATTGCCAACCAATATTAAGAAACTGTAGCAACAAGAAATTTATTAAAAAAACATCTGTTGTCGCAAAAGTTACCAAAAACCTTAAAACCTAAAAAAAAACGTTACACTTGAGAATTAAATAGCTAGTTGCCTTCTCTAAGACTGCCCTCCGGGACTAAAACGACGCATCTGTAAGTGATCATGCAAGTCATCATCACCATTAAACATTTCGAAAGAGTCAGGGTCACGAGGCAAACGATTGCGACGTATACTCATGACAATGCTCTCAAAGGTGTCTGGTACGTGTTGTTGTATTACAGGTGACAGTTTTTGTTGGTAACGTATCCAAAAACAAGCAAACTTCGACTTCCAATTAACCGAGCCCCTGCCTCCATCCACAGTAACAAGATGCCTAGCTTCCTCCCATATTTTCTGTTTCCACAACGCATTGCTTGACGCCATACGCCGAGTCTCTCTACAAACGCAAGCCATCTTCGCGAGACTCGCACCCGTAAGGGACTTCACTATCTTCCGCTTAAGCTCTGTTGGTAGAAACATAAAACATGGTGGAAGTTCCAAGCCTGACTTATCGCAAAGAGAAATCAACAACGGGGTAACAAGACCCTCTTTCACCATTCTCCAAAACATGAACACCTCCTTGTAGATAACTTCTTCGTCAAGTTTCAGAATATCAAAAACCCTAGTTTTATCTAGATAAACCCTTCGTACATTCCCATTAAAAGACCCGTAAACTACAACCTTATCATGACTTAAGCTCTGAAACGTAACGGTAACAAACTCAACTAACTTAGGTAAGGTATACTTTAGGGTTACAGAAAGTAACTCTTTCGAAAAGCTAAACTTATTATCAGAGGAGTTAGGGTTGAACCAAACAAATCCAGATTCCAACATTACGGCGTGGACAGACAAAGCTAAGGTAGTTAGCTCATTGGTATGATCACCAGAGTTCTCAAGTAATATCTTTTTCAAGAAGAGTGGTTCGGTTAACCTTTTGGTTCCAGCCTCCGTCGGGTCTGGACCATCCATTAGCGACGTGTCCCCGGTTTGATGTGGCTCACCGAGTGGTGGGAGCGTTTCAATTATTGAATTGATCAGTTGGCAGAGCTCAGGGATAGTGGTTTCGCTGGTCTCGTGGGTTCTCATTGGTAGCTCAGATAGGAGAGACAGAAGAATAAATCAAAGAAGAGAGGGAGAAGTTGGAATCAGATAATGATGGATCCTGATTCGAAGGGTCAACAATAAAGATGATATTATGGCGGTTATTACGTACCAGAATAATGGCGGTTAAGATATATATATGAGCCGTGTTTTGGGGTCCATAAAACAATACAGTTTCACATTTAAATCGGATTGCGGATTTGATTTGAATTTACTTGAATCTTTTTTTATAAGTTATGAATTGCATTCTAGTATTCTTAAAATTAGGTTCGGTCTAGGTTGGGTTTCTTCGAGAGTCCGATTAGTAATGACTTTCGCTTTAGGATTTGATTTTAGAATTGTGGCCGTAGAGATTTTGGCTTTAAAGACGTTAACTGTTACTTTAAAAAAACTTAGAAGCTGTGACTGTTATAAATATATGTTTATAATTCATTTTTCAAAATATATTACCTATTTTTTATTTATACACGTTTATAAAATATATTGTATAGTTTAAAAACAGAAAATCAATCAAATTTATCAACAATATATTTTATTTCTTTATTGTAAAAATTTGAAAATATAATCAACAAAATTATTTTTATTAAATTTAAAATAAGATAATAATTTATTAAATAAAAAATTATTAAAATTAAATTTAAAATAAAATTACAATTTATTAAATAAAACAAAAAAATTATTAAAAAATTAACGGGTTCTAGCCCATATGCTCTTTGCAATCTCATCTCGAACACATTCTATGTATTTTCTTGAACTGAGATCTTGGTCCATCGTATTTGGAAGTTCTTTTTCATTTGTCGTTTGTTCGTTTTCATTTTCTTCTAATTGGAAGTCAGGATCCACAAGACTTGACTTGCGAATGAAGTTATGGAGAACCAGGTTGCCATTACAATTTGACGCATTGTAGATATGTTATACCTTGCTTCATCTTTCACAATACGCCACTTTTTTCCACACTCCAAAAGTTATTTCAATCACTGATAAAAGTTTTTGAATCTTTCGTAAATGTTTTCAGTTATATATACAATATTTTTAGTTTTAAACAGATTAATAATCTATTAATAGTAAAGTCTGACTTTTTCTTGATGGTAAAACCTAATTTAACTAATGAAAATGAATTTATAAATCATTATATTTATTTTTTCTTTCAATTATTATACTTTTTGAATATTTCGTAATTTTTTTCAATTATTTATACAAAATTTTTTAATCTTTAACAAATTAATAGTCTATTAATAGTTAGGTATGATTTTTTCTTGATAGTAAAATTTAAACTAACTAATGAAAATGAATTTATAAATCCTTGTATTTATTTTTCTTTCAATTATTATCTTTTTTGAATCTATCCTAAATGTTTTCAATTATTTATATTTTTTAGTCTTCAACAAATTAATAGTTTATTAATAGTAAGGTATGACTTTTTTGGTGGTAAAACTAAAACTAACTAATAAAAATGAATTATTAATCATTATACTTATTATTTCTTTTATTTTAGTAAGAAATGAGCAAAAAGTCGAAAAAAAAACAAATCACGTTTTTTATCATAGAAAAAGAAGAGATAGAGTGTTGTAAAGTCTCAAAAAGTGGCTGTTGTTTTTTTTTTAATTGAGTTTTTAGGACGTTACAAATTTCTAAAGCCTGAAAGAAGTGATTAGTAAATATTTGGTTTTAGTGGCTTTACACAACCACAAAGCCCTCAAAGCCTACACACCAATCGGACCCTGAGTTTGGTTATATCAACACATCGCAAATTTGGTTCAACCATTTTATTTAGATTTTGATTACTCATATTAGTCATATAATTAATTATTTTGACTTAAATATACATTTTAATTTAAGGAGAGGGGGGATCACACGGTTTTCGAGGCAAAAGTGGTGAACCCGCGTCGCGTGAACTCGCTGCGGTGATACTAGATCGTCACGAGTTCACCACGTGGCGGACCATGATTCGTTATTTTTTTTTTTTGAAAAAGTCTCACGAAAAAATAAAAAAGTGACTTCGGAGATCGTGCCAGAAGAGTATTGCTGATGGAGATGCTCTAAGGCCATTTCCATCCATTAGTACCCCTAATAAATGGGTACTTAAGGATAAATAATGTTTAATTTTGTGATTTGAAAGTTTAAGTACTCATGTTAGTCTATTTAATTTTTTCATCCTCCATTGGTAGAACCTAATTGAAGTTCTTAAAAAAAAAAATTGAAAGTTGAATGATTTAAAAGAAAGAGATACATAATTTTTTTTATTAAAAATGACATAAAAGCTTATAAAAATACAAATGCAAATAGTAAACAACAAAGACAGATTAGTAGAAATCTTGATCTATTCCAAATTTTTACCATATATTCTCAAGCTTAATTAAAATCTTGTTCTATGTCACAATAAACGAAAACAACAACAGAAAACTAAAAAAGATTCGTCTGATCATGTGAACCACAGAACCTTAACCAATTTTATTAAGACAAAGCAACTCAGAACTTAAGCATATCGATTCCACAAACAATCAATCTCAATTTTACTAAGATAAAAGAACTCAGAACTTAAGCATATCAGATCCAGAAACAAACATTTCATCTATTCAACAGTGAACAAAACTCTACTAGTAATCTAATAACAAATTTCACTGTTCTCAATATTATGAAACAATCATAAAAATCTTAAAATTAATTTTATAAAAGACGAGGGATGTGAGATAAACCAAAATCGAGACAACAGTAACATAAAGATCAAATCAAATGGATGATTTGTTACTGATAAGGAGATCGAACGATATTCCAGACGAGGTTCGAGACAGAGACGACGAGATTCGACGGAGAGACGGCAAGTTTCGGGACTGAGACGAGACTCGAGCGAAATACTATGAGATTTGATCCAGAGACGCCGAGCTTCTAGAGATAGATGAGCTTGATTAGAGAGAGAGAGACGCCGAGATTATCGAGAGATAGATGAGCTTGCTTTGAGAGAGAGACGAGGAGGCTCGACAGAGATACAACGAGGCTCGAGACATAGACGACGACACTCTAGACTGACGATGAAGTTCACTTCAGAATTGCTGATATTCGAGAGAGAGAAAACGGAGAAGTCGAGAATGCATATTTTTTGGTTGATCGTCACGAATGAGAGAGATCATTGGTTGCGGTCCAATGAGAAGACGCCACATCAGGGTGACTTACCAAAACTGCAAAGCCCACCGTAGCGCTATTAATATAAATTGGAGTTTTCAATTTAAATTTTATTCATTTTTGGGTGTTTCTTGGGTTTAGTTACCCCCGATGGAAATGGTCTAAGATTCATTTGATATCTATGTCATATTTGTATTTGGTTCAAAAAAAAAATCTTAGTCAATTCAGTTTGGAATTTCAGTTTTTTTTTTTTTTTGTTCACCCCTACACAGAACATTAACTTGCTACTAATACTAATAGCAAAACTGGTTTTTATACTTTTTAGATTTAGCTCAATAATAGAAAAACCATAAATTTAACACACGCTGGATCAGCTCGAAATTAACATATGGTTTATTTTTTCAGAGAAATGTTTTCAATAACTGCAAGTTAGTACCTTTGAATAAGTAATTCATAGTGATTTATAATATTTAAGGTAAACAGTATACTAAAAGAAATGTTGAAAGTTAATAACCCTGAAATATTTTCCATCCATATAACAGTATACCAAAAGAAATGTAGAAAGTTAATAACCCTGAAATATACACCACCCAATGAGGCAATTTCTCAATCTTTTGGAGAAAACAGTCAGTATAACCCATTTGTTAATTGCTGATGTAGTACTACTAATTAACAAATGGATAAAAAAAAAAGAAGCTTATAAATCCAAGAAGATCCTGCCGAATATTAAACCATAGTACAAATCAAATGAAATAATTAACGAATACAATACACATACGACCGTCCCCACCACACATAAAATTCGACCGTTACTCACAACGTTCCAACCCATCAAAATCCCTTTTCTTTTTCATCATTCAAAAAACTTGCTTTTATTATATCTTACCGTTAGCTCTCCGCGGCTAAGTTAAAAAAAAAAAAACCTAACTCTCAATCACATCAATTCAATCTTCATATCAAAAATCAAATCCAAATCTTCCCAAATCCAAACCTTCTTGAATCTCTCCTCACCTAAAAAATCACAAAGATCTTGACAACAATGGCGTCTTTAGCACCCGGAATCCTCCAGAACCTCCTCGACGCCATGAAAACTGGAGTCAAACCCACCGGAGAACACAGAAGCTCCCTCCTCCAAGTCACCGACATCGTCCCCATCGATCTCGACGAGAAGAATCTCATCCCGAAACAAGGCTTCTTCATCAAACTCTCCGACTCTTCCCACTCCATCTACGTCACCCTCCCCTCGGACCAACACGACGTCGTCTTGAGCAACAAGATGCAGCTCGGCCAGTTCATCTACGTCGATCGCCTCGATCCGGGGACCCCTGTTC
The DNA here is from genome assembly GCA_932364175.1 of Eruca vesicaria subsp. sativa. Taxonomy (NCBI): domain Eukaryota; kingdom Viridiplantae; phylum Streptophyta; class Magnoliopsida; order Brassicales; family Brassicaceae; genus Eruca; species Eruca vesicaria. The sequence goes on from CAKOAT010571820.1 coordinate 311,242, forward strand.
CTGTCGTTCAGGGGGCGAGGCCCATCCCTGGACGGCATCCTCTGCTCGGGACGCCTGAGGTGAGAGGGAAGGAGTCTGAGTCTGGTTCGAGGGGGAGGAGAGGCTCTTGGGGTCAGAACGGTGACGTTTCGTCTCCTTTTGTGTTGAAGTCTGGGGCTTTGGATTTTGATCAGTGTACTCCGGGGAAACAGAGGAGGTCGCCGATGGTGATGAGAGGGAGGTCTCCGGGTGGTGTTAGGTGTTCTTATGGAGGAAAGATGGTTGATTTGAGAGGGGAGAGTCCTGGTTCGGTGATGAGGAAGAGCTGTGTTGTTGTTCCTTCGAGTTCTAGGTTTCCGAGGAGTAGGAGTGTTTGTGATAGAGAGACTGTGAAGGCCAACTCTGTTCTGCTTAGTCCTTTTAAATCCTCTGTAGGTACTTTTTTTGTTGTTTTTTTGTTTCTTTCTTGAGAAGAGAGAGTTTTTTTAACAATGTGGGGAATTTGCAGGTGAAGAAAAGTAACTCACCGCCTCCGAGTGTACGGACTAGACGAGCTACTGCTGCTTTGATGGAAGAGGAAAGAGAGGCTCCAAAGACTACTTGTAAATTGACTTCTCCGAAGTATAGTAAGGTGGAGAAACCAGAGAAGAGTTTGAGTTTAACAGGGAGACTCAGCACACTGAGCAAGGTGATTTTGTGGTTACAGTCTTGGAAGTAGTAAGGTGTTTTAAGAATTTTTGTTTGGTGGTTACTGAGAGGTGTGTTTTGATGTGTACAGGAAGCTATGCAGCAGAGGGAGACAGCTCAGAAGATAGCTCTTCAGGCGTTGAGAGAAGCTACAGTCACTGAAACCGTTGTCCGTCATCTCAAGTATACAACTGAATCTCCCTTTTGTTGTTTTCATTTGTATGATTTATGTTCTTTTCTCGTTTGAGAATGTGATCAAGGTTCTTGCGGAAATACAGGACAGTAGCCAATCTTAGCAAATCAGCAAAACTTGATTGTCCTGCTGCGTGTTTCGAGAAGTTCTTGGAGTTTCACAAGCAGATATCTGAAACCATGAGCGAAATCTCTTCCATTGAAGCAGCTAGTGAGACCAAGACCGAAGATGGATCAACTTCTTTGATACTTAGCGAAATCAATCACAACTCCATTGATCAGGAGAAAACTGCAACGAAGAGAAGAACTACTACTACACTGAAGCAGCAGCAAAACCATAAGCAACTGAGATCAAACGATGAGAACAAGAACCCATCAGCTCATCCTCCTCCTTCCGGGTTAGGAAACACAGCGAGGTTGGCTAAAGAGATAGAGAAAGAAGCTGCAAACTGGTTCATGGAGTTTATAGAAAAGGCTCTAGATAAAGGGATGAAGAAGTGTAAAGGCACAGGTGATGCAGATGTTAAGAAGGTTCCACAGTCTCTGATTCTCCAAGTTGTAAACTGGGTGGAAGCAGAACAGTCTGCTGATAACACGAGAAGATCGGTACATCCAAAAGCATCACAGATCACTAGAAAGCTCAGAATCAAAATGAAGAACCCATGAATAGTGCAGAAGATACTGATGGGTTTTTTTTAATGTTGTTCCCACTTACTACTGTGAAAAAGCTTTTAGTTTCCACTGCTTATAGAGAAACCATTCATTGATTCTATTGTTTTATTCAAAGTTTATAAAATAGTGGTCTTATTCCTCAACACCAAGAAATGTTTCATACATCACACAATGTGTAAAATTTATCATCATAATCTAGGAAACCTAGAGACCATACAACTCAAGGTTTCCCAAAGCAAAACCATTATTAAAAACCACAAGGGAGAGAAAACCTGGTTAGGTTTAGAGCCAAGCCGGGTTTTTGATGGCAGTGACAACAGCCTTGACTTGCAAGTAATTGTTGAGACTGTAGATACCTTTCTCTCTTCCAATGCCACTCATCTTATACCCTCCAAATGGAATTGTGGCATCAAACACATCGAAACAGTTTATCCAAACGCTTCCAACTCTGAGTGCTCTCATCAACCGATTTGCTGTGTCTAGATTCTGTGTGAACACTCCTGCAGCTAAACCGTATCTTGAGTTGTTTGCCCTTGCAATCACTTCATCCAGATCCCTATGAAAACATCAAGCCACCCCATTAGTAAAGTTTAATCAGAAAAAAATGTCTACAAATCATTGGATATGTACTTGAACTTAAGAATGGTCTGAACTGGTCCGAAAATCTCGTCTTTAGCTATGAGCATGTCGTCCTGCCAAGATCAATACAACCAATATAAATCCATTTGTCGTAAGAAATTGCTGTTTCAGTGTAATACTATTATGTTTAACTTACCTTGACGTCAGAGAAGACAGTGGGTTGAATGTAGTAACCCTTGGAACCAAGACGGTCACCTCCAGCTTGTAAGGTGGCTCCACTATCAACTCCATGTCTAATGTACTTCAAGATTTTCTTGAATTGCTCTGAGTCCACCTGTTTTTTTTAACCAATCAAGTTAGGAATATGGAGATGCTGTTTTGTCTTTCACTGAGAAAATGGTTACGGTTTCATCATGTAAGGATTCTCTACCTGGGGACCTTGCTCAATGCCTGACTTGAAGGGATCTCCAACAACGCGATTCATTGCACGAGCTTTAGCTTTCTCTACAAATTCATCATAGACACGTTCATGTACAAATGTACGTGAGCCAGCACAGCAACATTGTCCCTGAGAGTTAGCCAAAAGAGGTTAACAGGAAGGCATTGATTCTTAAGATAGTAGATTCATTGTTTTTCCGAGTGAAGTTAGTTACCTGGTTAAAGAACAAAGCGAAATGAGCAAGCTCAACGGCCTGATCCACATCAGCATCTTCACATACAATGAATGGTGACTTGCCTCCAAGCTCAAGAGTCACTGCCTTGAGGTTACTTTTCGAAGCCAACTCAAGAATAATCTTTCCAACATCAGTAGACCCTGTGAAAGCAACCTGAAGAGCACAGAGGATTTAATCTAATGGTCTTCACTGTACGAGAAATGTATGGTTAGAAGAAGAAGTTTTCAAGGTTTGTCTTTTAAACCTTATCAATGTCCATGTGGCTAGCTATGGCTGCACCAGCTGTAGGACCAAATCCAGAGACTATATTTACAACTCCTTCAGGAAGTCCAGCCTGTCACAAATGTCATATACTTAAGCACAAACATAACAGACAGATGACAGACGTAAGAAAAAACAAAGAGTACGTAGTTACCTCGTGAAGTAGTCTTCCAACAAGAAGAGCAGAGAGAGGAGTTTGCTCAGCTGTCTTGAGCACAACGGTGTTACCGCAAGCTAAAGCAGGTCCAAGTTTCCACGAGAGCATGAGAAGAGGGAAGTTCCATGGGATGATCTGTCCAGCAACTCCTATGGGCTCATGGAGTGTCTGCACATGATGTGAACCATCTCCTGGAACCGTCATTCCATGGATCTTGTCTGCCCAGCCTGAGAAACTCACCAATCCAAACAACTTGTAAGATACAAATCATACCAATATAGATTAGTGACATTGTCATTGGTTGTCACTCACCAGCATAGTAACGGAACACCCTAGCAAGCATAGGAACCTCAATCTTAGCAGATTGTTCATAAGGTTTCCCATTATCCCAAGTCTCAAGAGCAGCAATCTCATCGTTGTGTTTCTCAATCAAGTCAGCAAAACGAAACAATATCTTTGATCTCTCCTGAAAAAAATGAATCAAACATGAGAGTTACTCTCAAAACAAACCAGAGATGTTTAAACAAAATAATTATATTTACATAAGCAGTCATTCTAGGCCATGGTCCCTCGTCAAAGGCCTTGCGTGCAGCTACAACAGCACGGTTCACGTCTTCTACATCACCTTCAGACACCTGAGCTATCACTTCCCCAGTTCTTGGATCCAAAGTAGGGAAAGTCTTTCCTGTAACATCATTCAATGTAAGTTTAATGATCACAACGCGATGTATCCATTGTAATCACAAGTTTTAGATAATTCAAGAATCTCTGACCTGAGGCAGAATCAACGAACTTCCCGTTGATTAGGAGCTGAGTGTGCTGAACTTTCACAGGTGGAGTAATAGTGTCTTCTAGAGAAGCAGCAAGGTTGCTGTATCTGCGAGTTCCTCTGTTCATAAAAGAGTCTTTCCCTAAAGAGAACAACAAAACGATTATTAATCAATTCAATTCATTTCAATACCAAAGAGATCATCAAATCACATCGATACAGATCACCAATCAAAATTCAAAACAACAAAAACAGATCGTTATCTAGATGCACATATGAAACAAGTGGATCTGCGAATAACATACAAATGGATTCACAACACATCAGATATGTAATACCTCTAAGAGAGAAGAGAGAAGATGAGCGAGATAACAACGAGGAAACTCTTCTTGAAGCCATGAGAACTAGTTACAGTGTCACGGTGAAAGACTCTCTCTTCTTTTGTATTTGGTGAAGCTTCTTTCTGGTGGGTTGCACGAGTATATTGTTTCGTTTATTATATAAAGAAGAAAACGTAGGAAAGAACACACAGAAGATATTATCCGTTCCCACACGTCAGCAGACCAAAAGACGAAACACAAGTCAAAACATTATTCGCGACTAGATATTCTTTTCTAATAGTAAAGGATTTAGTACCATTTTTATCAGTATTATATGACTTTTATGTGCTGCCACAATGTTTGGAGTTAATACTTGTAAATACATGAATCTTATGATGACATAATGTTCACAAAAAATAAGAAAAAAAAATATATATTGTTTTATATAAATTACGAGTTATAAAAATGGTGGTAGTATTATAATTTTATACCTTCCGTAAAGAACATATCAAACTAAAATTTGGAATAAAATATTGAAATATATTTTTTCTTAAAACTAATGTTATAAAATATCATTTTAATTATTTATACTATGTTTGCAGATGGTGTTTTATTTAGTACCATATATACTGTTTGGAGTTATAGCTGTAAATCTATAATTATCTAAAATTCGGTAAGCCAGAAATATGGTCACTGACTCACTTCGGACCAATCATACTGTACTAGTTTATTTATCGTTCACTAGACACGAATGAAAGAGAAAAGTACATTATTTCCCGACTCTTTTACAATTTTGAAAATATATAAGTACAACTCCTACAAAAGTGGATTTGAGTGGTTCACCTACCACACTAAAAATTGGTCATTATTTTACTTATATCTCCATTCCCTTTTTTTTTTTTGTCAACATCTCCATTCCCAGTCTCTGGAAATCAAATTAGTTTAAAGAGTAAATTAGCTTAAAACCAATGAAAGATAATGAAATTAAGAATATGCCAAAAACAGTAAAAGATGGATGTGCGTGATATCAAACGCTACCAAGAAAGACGAAATTGTCCTCATTACACCTATATGCTAGCAACAAAATTTTTGTAGATTGGAAATAAAAAATATGAAAAGATTTGGGTAATTTCTTAAACTCACCTCGGGAAACGAAGAAGTACACTATCGTGTGAAATTCAATCCACAAGATGTGTTATATTATTTGCCACTATTTTCCATTTTGTTTTAAAAATATTTCTTTAAAATAATATATTTTAAAATTAAACCCTAAACTCTAATCCTAAACCCTAAACCCCTAGATAAATTATAAACCTTTGGTAAATTTTATAAAAAAATTATTTTCACTAAAAAACTAAACCCTAAACTCTAATCCTAAACCCTAAACCCTTGGGTAAATCATAAACACTAAACCCCAAACTCTAATCCTAAACCCTAAACCCTTGGATAAATCATAAACACTAAACCCTAAACTCTAATCCTAAACCCTAAACCCTTGGATAAATCATAAACACTAATTTTTTATAGATTTATCCAAAGATTTGTGATTTACCTAGGATTAGACTTTAGAGTTTTTTTGTTCGATAAAAGAGATTGTGTGGAGACTTTATTTTAATTCAAAAACTTTGGTTTATAGGAGGAAAGTCAAAGAGTCTAACACAAAGATATCGTATGAGAATAAAATTCTTCTTATATAATTTATTTTAGACTAACTTACACAAATAGGTTCAATTGTTTGTATAGGGGTAACATAGTCTTTTGGAAGTGTGTACAGTGACGTCTGAAGGCGCCGTTGGTACTTTGCTAAATAAGCCATCTTCCTTTGGTGTAGCTCCTAATTTCTCTAGTTTAAAGTCCTATATGTCAATCAATGAAGTTTTCTTTTTACGAAAAAATTACAGCAGCAAATTTTTTTCAAAATAAAAAGTGATTATAAAGAAATTTATTTCTTCAGAAATATAGGGATTTACAAATTTACACCAAAAAATCTACAGTTTAAATTTTACAATAAAAAACAAAAATTTACAGCTTCTTCCACTATACCTATGTGAACATGTAAAAATAAAATTTAGTTATATCACTATAATTTTAGTGTTTCATAAAAAAACATCATTCTATATTTTTAATACAATTTTATATGTTAAGTTTTTTTGATAAAATTTTATATGTGAAGTTTCCTTTTCTCTCTTTGAATGACCAACAAATTTCTATCTAAATCATTTTCATTTTGTAAATTTTATATTAAATAAAAATATATTAGTGTAATTGTATTTTTTTAATTCGCATGAAATATGTGAATAATTTTTTTTTTGCTAAATGAAAAAAGGTAAATTGATTCAGCCTTTGTGTTTGCATTCAAATAAAAATAAAACTTATGATAAATGCGATTATGTGAACATGTATTAAATATTAATGATAAAATATTCCTTCTACTTTCCTTTTTTATAAATAAAGTGCTCAGCCTTCCAATGTTTCCATACGTGTTTTTCGTTTCTAATATCGTTTTAGTAAAAGATTTCGGCTCAAGTACAGCCGAATTTAGTAGACCGTCGACATTGAAATGCTTAGCTTTAACTAGAAACAAACGTATGCAACTAAATCAGCATTATACTTAAATTTTGTTATCAAACTTAAATTTTGACATTACAAAACCAGATAATTGAGAAGGTCGTATTTGCAAAAGTTGGGTTCTATAGTGGGCTTAATAATATAAGAGTCCAAGCCCTACGATCCAATTAGCTCGGAGAGTGTCCGTGTAACTGGCTAATCCTCTCTCTATGATGTGTGTTTTGGTCATAAAAATTCAAACACATCAACATAAAATACGTAACAATTAGAAACTACAAAAATATATATGACACTTGCTAATCCTCTCTCTATGTTGTGTGCTTCGAACCAAGCATGCGTTGCGAGTGAAATAGCGCGTGGCGTGAACGTAATTAAAGGCGAGTGAGTAATTATAAGAAGCGAATAAGAGAAAAACAGACAGAGACCAAAAGGCCAAGACAACGATATATTCGAGGCAAAAGCAGTTTCGTCCGTATTATTATTATCATCACATAATAATTTCCCAATTAAACGAGAATTGATATTTTACAGTCTTACAACAAATCTCTTTTACTTCTTATATATATTCAGCTTCAATTCACATCCTGCAAAAACCCTAATCCCTCTCTCTCTCTCTGTTTCTTATCTGAGTAAAAGCAGAGAAGCAGCAGCAATGGATGCCAAAGAAGCCTCTGCCACCGATTTGAAACGACCGAGAGAAGAGGAGGCTGATAACAACAACACCGCCGTCGCTTCCATGGAGACGGATAACTCAGCTCCGGCGGCTAACGGAGAGCAGACGACAAAGGAGCCGGCTTGTTTCTCCTCTGTGATTCCCGGGTGGTTCTCTGAGATGAGTCCCATGTGGCCAGGTCAATTCTCGTTGCTCCTTTATTTTTGATATAAAAAGCTGATGTCTTTTTTTGGGATGATGCAGGAGAGGCACACTCTTTAAAGGTTGAGAAAGTTTTGTTTCAAGGCAAATCAGATTACCAGGATGTTATTGTTTTCCAGGTAACACACACAACAACAACAACCAAAAGCAATGACTTTTGCTTAAATTTGCAATCATCTCTCTGTTTTATTATGTGTGTTTGGTTTGTTTCTTTAGTCTGCGACATATGGGAAAGTTTTGGTTTTGGATGGAGTTATCCAACTTACAGAGAGAGATGAATGCGCTTATCAGGAGATGATCACTCATCTTCCTTTGTGCTCTATCCCTAACCCAAAGAAGGTAAAATACTCAAAAGAGTATTGCTTTATTGCATCTCTTTGGAGTGTTAAGTAGTAAGTACTTTAAGTTATGGAAGACTATTGCTTTGGAATGTATTGAAGCTCACAATTTTTCTTCTCCGGTAAAGTAGGATGACTTAATTATTACTTGTGAAGAAATAGAGTAATCTGCATTTACCTTTATCAGATATGAGACTAATTTAACTGGCATAAATGATTACACTATAGAGTGGTGGTGATAGGAATGTCCACCAGAGAAAAAGGTTGATGATGAACATTTTTAACTTTTTTTAGAGGTAGAAACTATAATAAAAATGTATATTGTCCCACGTTCTATTCTGGCAAAGTTAGAGTACTCAAGTTACTTTATTGGGTAATAATAATGTGAAGGAAAATGTTCTTAACTGGCTTAAATGATTATCCACTAGCTTGTGATTTAGGACTTGCTTAAGGTTATTGTTTAGTGAAACAGCTGAAAATCTGGTTTTGATTTTAGCCATAGTGTATCTGATCAGTGCCCTTCTGGTTCTTTCAATAGGTGTTGGTCATTGGAGGAGGAGATGGAGGTGTCCTCCGGGAAGTTGCACGCCATGCCTCTGTTGAGCAGATTGACATGTGTGAGATTGATAAAATGGTGGTTGATGTGAGTACTAGTCACACACTCTTCACTTCTCCTCCATCTCTGTTTCGATGAATGCTTGGTTATCATACAAGTTTAATTTGTTGCCACATTCATTGAATATTCAGGTCTCTAAGCAGTTTTTCCCTGATGTAGCAATTGGATTCGAGGATCCTCGTGTGAATCTCGTCATTGGCGATGGTAGACAGCTGCTGCTTTTTATCTCTCTGTAGTTTTATCCTCTCTACAAGTATTATCTTTTAAACTGATGGTTGGAGGGTTGTTATTACTGTAGGTGTTGCTTACTTGAAGAATGCTGCTGAAGGATCATATGATGCAGTCATTGTTGACTCCTCAGATCCTATTGGTACCATCAAACTAACCCTTGCTATTACGTTTGAGAACCAGCCTTTGATTTTTATTGCTGGTGTGTGTCTCAGGTCCTGCAAAGGAGCTGTTTGAGAAACCTTTCTTCCAATCTGTGGCTAGAGCTCTACGTCCTGGTGGAGTTGTGTGCACTCAGGCTGAAAGCTTGTGGCTTCACATGGACATCATAGAAGACATTGTTTCTAACTGTCGTGAGATCTTCAAGGGCTCTGTGAACTACGCGTGGACCAGTGTTCCTACATACCCAAGGCATGTTGTGTATAACCTCTTAAAACATTCAGTCTCTCTCATGTTTTGGTTATTGTGTTTCATTTAACTTCTTTTTGGTTTTTGCAGTGGGGTTATTGGATTTATGCTATGTTCAACTGAAGGACCTGAGGTTGACTTCAAGCACCCTGTGAACCCCATTGATGACAGTTCCAGCAAATCAGGTGGACCCTTGAAGTTCTACAACGCTGAGGTGAAAACATATATATCATTTCATTCATCTTGACATTCAAATCCTTATCTGCTCTCGTTTCTTGTGTGTTTCAGATTCATTCAGCTTCGTTCTGTTTGCCTTCTTTCGCCAAGAAGGTGATTGAGTCAAAAGCCAATTGAAAAGGGGGAAGAAGTAATGTGGAGGGTCGTTGCATTTATCAAAATAAAAAAGTTTTCTACAATTTCTAGAATTTCTTGTTTGTTTCAAGCATGTTTATGTGACAACACTACTGCAACATAATGGCTTCTTTAGCATAATAGCATTACAAATCACATGTTGTCAAGGCTTATCAACAAGTTGAGAATTTTGTTAAGCTTGCTGCCTTGCACGTTTATTTTAAAAACTCCAGCTTTTTGGTCAAGCTAGAATTTTATATCACACACGCAGGCAGTTAAAATTCTATCTTCAGAGGACAAGTTTACAATTTACATCCATAAGAGCTGATTTTATCTTCAGGCTGCTTTACTGTATATGTTCCTAAGATTTTTTCTTTTGACATTCGTTGTCATCATTGCATGTGATGATTGAGTATGTTGACTTAATTAATTCATGGAATCAGTGACTGGATATTACCTACTGTATCTTTCTTTGTTTCTTAAGAACATAGAAAAGCAATATACTATCATCATCAATATAGATGTAGCGTATTGATCAATGCTCAATGCCCCCACGTGAGCTGGTTTGGGTTAATGCATTTGTCTTTGTATATATATTCAGCGTTTCACATCCTAAATTCCTAACTAACATAGTTTAATATAACAACTAGAAACAACTAGAACGATATCCACAAGGACCACAACTAATACAATTTTAACTCTCACAAACGGTGTTTTGTGTTGAAGATGCCTTAAAGTGATAACATCCCTTTATGTTTCATGACTCAGTTGATCGAACAACGAAATCCTTATCTTCTTTTGTTTGTTGCTTCAGATTTTGGTTTTCCTCTTTTACTATAACGCCTAACTGTTTTCTAATTTTTCTTTCGGTGATATGAAATCTCTATTGAGATAAAAAAAAACATCATAATTATCAAAACACACAGGTCTTGTGTTTTCATTACGTGTCGATAACTCATTGGTTAAAGTTACCGACGTAAATGGAATACTAGTGATGATAAAATAGCATCTCTCCCCGAAAGACTTATCCATTCAGGAAACATTCTGAACCAAGGAACCAGGATAAAGTCGTTTCGGGTCCCACCTTCTCTTATGTGTCTGATGACGTGTCGAACTGTTACTCGCTTATTTACATACATCCATGTAGATCCCACTCATCCTCCACGTGCCTTTCATTACAAAAGTTAAGATATTTTCCGGACACAAATGTCCGAACTTACACAGCTCTGATTTACACCCCTGTCGAGTGGAAGGTCGCTGTAAAATAAATTGTTTTATTTAAAACAAAAGGCGAAGATATCAACCAAAAAAAGCAGCAAAAGAAGAAGAAGAAAAAAAGCAAGTGTTTATCTGATTTGGATCCAATCAAAACCCAATCCTCGTTAAACGACGTGGAAACATAACACGGCTTAGATGTCAACGTTATTACATTCCAACCACTAAACTAATCGAGGGTATTAACGTAATTGAGTACATGGTTAGCATGCTTAGTGATATTCCTAATGCTGCCTAAGCTTTTGGCCCTTGGGAGATTTGAGAGGCCACCCTAACCAGCGTGGTGCCTTTTATATTATTAACAAAAATTAAAAAATTAATCTCAATACGATAATGTGTTGTGCTTACATGTTTTAATTATTTTTTGTTTGGTCAAGTTATAAAATTTAATAATGACTTCTTCTTTAACTAGTTGTAAAATTACTTTATCTACTATGTACATGCATGTTTCATATATTTTGTTGGTTTGTTCCATTGTATGTCTTCTTCTATAGACTTTTATAGAAACGCGAAGATAATTCTATATATTTCTAATGAATTATCCTTCTTGTCAAAGCGAGAAGATTGATTCAAATCATCTTATCTATCTGGATCTAGTCTTAGAGATCGTGTGTGGAAGTTATCGTGTGTGGAAGTTTGGTTACTGAATAATAATTTTTTTTTTCAAACGTTACTTGCACTTTGTAGAGTTATGACTATTCTATGTTAGCATGACACAACTTGTCAACAAAATTAGTTCTATGCAACAAAGAAAATGCAGCTACACCGCCAACCTAATATAATTTCGACTTAAAATCTTAAATTTTACAGAGTATATATAATATAGTTATCTGAAATATATTTGTACACTGAAACAATTTTGTGAAACTAAAAAAGCCACCCCCGCCCTAACAAGCGGGTTGGTTCATGACAGAACCAAAAATATATATCATAACTACATGAAATATGCCACTTTTGAAAATAATGAAAAGAAAAGCAACAATAGAGAGAATGTTAAAGAGCATTAAAGAAAAAAATTGGTTTGAGTAACTGGCCAACTAAAATCAATTTGCCTTGAGGATGAATATTGTATTAATTATGACATTAATCACAATTATTTACAAAATCTTCTTATTTAAGAATAATTTTATAAAGTTCTATATACGTTTAGCAAAACATAAATTTATGGAATGATCAGTTATAGGTATAATTAAATGTACATTTCTGGATAACTATCTAAGGCCATTCTAATTAGGATTTCTTCACAATATCCAGCATGTTCATTTGTGTTTTTCAAATAATAAACTTAATATATATTTTCATTTAAAGAAACTTGGAAATTTGATATAAATCTCAAAACAATCTTAATAATTTTAAATAACACATGATCAACAAATATGTAGTGATGCGACCTCAATATAACAGATGAAACTCTCCATCCTGTTTTGTATCATTTGTCCTTTCGTTGTTAACTTTGTATATTATTGGGTTTCCAGAAAAAAAGTGTATGCTATTTGTTTGGTTGGAGAACTTTATATAATTTGGAGCATGGATACATAAATATTATTCGTAATATACTTTTTTAATAAATATGTATATTATTGCATTTATTAAAAGAAACGTACTATATTTTAGTTTCGGTTGTAGTATTTCGATTTTTTTACGGGTCAAATAAAAATTTGAATATATGCTTGGAAGTCATGTCAACCAAAACTACTTAAATTTTTGAAAATGCCGTGGTTCCAGTTCGGATAAACTCGTAAACGATAGGTCAATATAAAACAGCCAAAAAAATGTCAATTTTTAAAAAAGGTTAATAAAAGTGGACCCAGGACACAATATACGACCTAGACAGTAGGTTTGATGAGATCTCATAATCGAATAATTTAATATATATGAGATGGCCATTAACATTTTGGATTGGATTAAGGATATTATTTTTATTTATTCCAGCCGAAGAAGAAAAGAGAGGTCCACCGCATTATCTAGTCATCTACCAACCCTATTGTACGAAGATGATAAGAGGATTAAGGCTAAAACCGTCATTTCATTCTATTATAAATTAAAATAAAATAAAGAAAAAATAGATCGTTAGAAAACGTGTATATGTGCATCTCGGTTTATTCATTTTCCTCTCGCATCAATCTTCTTCGATGCTCCGTCTCTTACAGCTAATGTCCCAGAGAGTTCTAAGTCCTTACCCTTCTCTTTCATCTGTTCCACGAAGAAGACAAACAACGGCGATTTAGAAGGTCAGAAAACAGCAGTAAACAACTTTTAATTTTTTTGCTTTTTTTTCTGAGTTGCTTGACTTTTGTTCTGAATCACTGTAAAAACGTGTTCTTTAGTTGTTTTTGGAGTTGTGTTCATGATCTGTTTCTGGTAAAAAAACACACAAGTTGGGGATTGATTTGGCGTTTTTATGTTTCTCCTTTTTATCCGGAGTTGCTAACTCTACTCATAAAAGCTTTCTGTCCTAAAAATAAAGATCGAGGTGCTAGGTTCGGATCTCAGCAGTTGCAAAAAAAAAAAAATTAGTAAACGGTTCTTGTTTCTTACCCAAAAACTTCTTTAAAAAAAAATTCTTCATTCTGATGTATTACTTATAGGAATAGACTCGGTCATGTTGTAAGATCATTGTTTTGGTCAATTTAAAGAGTTTGATTTTAAACGAATGATTTTTTTTTTTTTTTTGTTTCCTCAGGTGACTTGAGACCATAAGTGTATAGACGCGTGTTTGCTCTTGTCAGCACACAACTCTCTCCGTTACTTACTTCCCCCATGGTGTCGAGATCTTGTGCAAACTTTCTCGACTTATCATCTTGGGACTTACTAGACTTCCCTCAAACTCAAAAACCTCTTCCACGTGTCATGACTGTTCCCGGTATCGTCTCCGAGTTAGAAGGAGACACCTCCTCCCATTCCTCAACCGGCTCCCACGAACGCAAGATCATTGTTGCTAACATGTTACCTCTCCAAGCCAAAAGAGATTCAGAAACAGGACAATGGTGCTTCACCTGGGACGAAGACTCTCTCCTCCTCCAGCTCAGAGATGGGTTTCCTAAAGATACAGAGTTCGTTTACATTGGCTCACTCAACGCTGATATCGCCACGAGTGAGCAAGAAGCTGTCTCACAAAAGCTTCTGTCGGAATTCAACTGTGTCCCTACCTTTCTCCCCAAAGAGATTCAAGAAAAATACTACCGTGGCTTCTGTAAACACCATCTCTGGCCTCTCTTCCACTACATGCTCCCCATGTTCCCTGACCACGGCGACCGTTTCGATCGCCGTCTCTGGCAAGCCTATGTCTCCGCAAACAAGATATTCTCCGACAGGGTGATGGAAGTCATCAACCCTGAAGATGATTACGTTTGGATTCAAGATTATCATCTCATGGTTCTCCCCACGTTCTTGAGGAAACGTTTCAACAGAATCAAACTCGGATTCTTCCTCCATAGTCCCTTTCCCTCATCAGAAATCTACCGGACTTTACCGGTCCGGGACGATATTCTGAGAGGGCTGTTGAACTGTGATCTCATTGGCTTCCACACGTTTGACTACGCACGTCATTTTTTATCATGCTGCAGTAGAATGCTTGGACTTGATTACGAGTCTAAGCGTGGTCACATCGGTCTTGATTACTTTGGTCGAACCGTGTTCATCAAGATTCTACCTATAGGGATCCATATAGGTAGGATTGAGTCTGTTCTCAACCTCCCTTCAACAGCAGCTAAAATGAAAGAGATTCAAGAAGAGTTCAAAGGGAAGAAACTGATCCTCGGCGTCGACGATATGGACATTTTCAAAGGCATTAGCCTTAAACTTATAGCCATGGAACGTCTCTTCGAAACTTATTGGCATATGAGAGGTAAAGTAGTCCTGATTCAGATAGTGAATCCGGCGCGTGCCTCCGGTAAAGATGTTGAAGAAGCAAAGAAGGAGATATATGTAACTGCTAAAAGAATCAACGAGCGGTACGGTTCATCTGGTTATCAGCCAGTTATCTTGATTGATCGTCTCGTTCCACGTTATGAGAAGACTGCTTATTACGCTATGGCGGATTGTTGCTTGGTGAATGCAGTGAGAGATGGTATGAACTTAGTTCCATACAAATATATCATATGCAGGCAAGGGACTCCAGGTATAGATAAAGCCATGGGGATTAGCCGTGACTCGCCGCGCACAAGTATGCTTGTGGTCTCTGAGTTTATAGGATGCTCGCCTTCTTTGAGTGGGGCGATAAGGGTGAACCCGTGGGATGTTGATGCTGTTGCTGAAGCGGTTAACTTAGCACTCAAGATGAGTGAGGCTGAGAAGATGTTGAGGCATGAGAAGCACTACCATTACGTTAGTACTCATGATGTTGGTTACTGGGCGAAGAGCTTTTTGCAAGATCTAGAGAGGGCAAGCCAGGATCATTATAACAAACGTTGTTGGGGTATTGGTTTTGGTTTGAGTTTCAGAGTTTTGTCATTGTCTCCGAGCTTTAGGAAGCTATCTATCGACCATATTGTATCCACGTATAGAAAGACAGAGAGAAGAGCGATCTTTTTGGACTATGATGGCACTCTGGTTCCTGAGAGCTCAGTTATCAAAACTCCTACTCCTGAAGTCCTCTCTGTTCTGAAATCTCTGTGTGAGGATCCTAAAAACACTGTGTTTATTGTTAGTGGTAGAGGCTGGGAGTCTCTTAGTGACTGGCTATCTCCATGTGAAAACCTTGGAATAGCAGCTGAACATGGATACTTTATCAGGTAATATATAAATGCTCAAAGTTTTAAACATAAAATATTTCTCTCAAGTAAAAAAAATTCAAGAAATCGCTAGGCGTTAGTTAGGCGTTTTATATGAAACTATTGTTTAGGTGGATGGCTAGACCGATTTTTAAGCTCTTTTGCTGATTTTATTAAAAAATGTTTGTATTTGTATTTGGCGCCTAAACCGATTTTTAGAACATTGTGGGAGATACTAAGACTCATTTGGATTTAAAGGTGGAGTAGCAAGAAGGAATGGGAGACATGTTACTCATCAGCTGAAGCGGAGTGGAAGACAATGGTAGAGCCAGTAATGAGATCCTACATGGACGCAACCGATGGTTCCACTATAGAGTTTAAAGAGAGTGCTTTGGTTTGGCATCATCAAGACGCTGATCCAGACTTTGGATCTTGTCAAGCGAAGGAGCTTCTTGATCATTTAGAGAGCGTACTTGCAAACGAGCCTGTGGTCGTCAAGAGAGGCCAACACATTGTAGAAGTTAAACCACAGGTAAGATAAAGAGAGATCTATTTCACTCCTTTGTAAGTTCTTTTGTGATTTAATCTGTTATTCTTCTTCTTCTTATTGATTGCAGGGAGTAAGTAAAGGCTTAGCAGTGGAGAAAGTCATACACCGAATGGTGGAGAATGGGAACTCACCTGACATGGTGATGTGTATAGGAGATGACAGATCAGACGAGGACATGTTTGAGAGCATATTAAACACAGCGGCAAACCCTGACCTTCCAATGAGACCAGAGATCTTTGCCTGCACGGTGGGGAGAAAACCAAGCAAAGCTAAGTACTTCTTGGATGATGTCTCTGACGTGTTGAAGCTCTTAGAAGGACTTGGTGCTGCATCGAGCCGATTGAAGCCAGAGTATGAACAAGAATCCTCATCATCATCCTCACATACACATGTGGCGTTTGAGAGCATCATTTGATAAGAAGAAGTGTGTCAGTGTGAGTAATCAAAACCAACATAGAAATATTTTGGGGTTTGGGGGTTGTTGTGTATATGAAGGCTAGGGGAAGGTGTTTTCTTCTACCTTCTCCTCCCTGTTGTTTTTCTGTTTGCTTTTTTTGTTTTTTATTTAGAATTGGAGTGTTTATTCTCTTTGTATAGAATTATCTTTTGAAGTCTCTATGGTGGTTTGTATTTAACACGGAACATAGTAACCAAATGGACAAGTTGGGGCTAAAATCATAAACTTATCACCAAACTATAAGTATCTTTTTGAGGCATGTAACTTTTGAGTATTTATTTTCATCTTCGTCAAAAACAAGAGATAGGTCTTACCCGAAGAACAAAGCTTGTCTCGTTGTGTATAAAACTTTAACAGAGATGTGATTCATTATCCATGATGTATCTCCAGTTACAGATACAGATTCATCTTGCACAAAAGTTTTGGATTTACTACTGGCTCGTTTAGTTGCTAATGTACTGGCTTCTTCCTCTGTTTTCTCTCTCTCTCTATTTTTCTAGATGTACTTGTTTCGACTGGTTCCATCACTTTAGTAGCATCTAAGTATCCCTTGTAGCTAATTTGAGAGATCGCATACATGCAACTAGCCAGCTTTTCCTTACAAAGTAACAACTTCAGATCACTAATCTTGATCAGTTTTGTTTGATTGTTAATGTGGCATGTAAACATTTTAGTTGTATTACGGATGGTTTGACAAAGTCTTGGGTCAGAACTTAGAAGTAAGCTTTAACTTAAAAGAAAACAAGCATGAGCAATTATCATTTTGGTAGGAATTATGGGTTTTACATGGGATTAGTAAGACCAGCTACAATAGGAATGTTGAAACTTGTTTTGAATTGTTAAACCTCTTCAATGAAGCTGTTGAAATTTGAAACAAACCTATGTAGTATCAATATGCGTTATAAACTTTCAATAGCTGGATTTTTTTTATATGGGCCAGTTTCGTCACGTGGCGCAGTTGAATTGGAAGAAATTATTGAACATATTTTTCTTATTTTAATTTTCACCCATAATTCAAACTTATTTATTTTATAATAGATTTTTTTTTTTTGAAAAATACATCAACATTTATGATTTTTTATGATCTATAACAAGAGTTTACTCTCATTTTATGTTATTTTAGTTCTTAAGTTAATTACAATCAAAAATATTATTCATATGTAGTTAATAAAAATATGAATTAAAAATGGTATGGTGCGGTAGGGTGTTGAATTTTGTAAAACAAATTATTATATAAATTAAAAATGAAATAGATGTTGAATAAACTAAGTGAAAGAGAGAAAATGATGTGAAAAATGAAGAAATAGAATATTGAAAATGAAATGAATGTTGAAACTATTGTCATGTTCTAAGTAATTTTTTTTGAACATTTGACAGATGATAATAAGTTTTTTCATCTTTTCTTATAATAATATGTTCTATTTGGATTGAATAATAAGGTTTGAATCATTTTTCCTATTTGGGAGTTTCAGATAATCTTTTGTAAGAAAGTCAATTTCATGATCTAATGTTGCATATTATAGCAATATGTTACATACTATCACTGACATTGTTACTTACTAGAGAAGAATAAGATTTTCGTTTAAATGAAACAAAATATATACGCACTAAGAGGGTTAACACAAAAAACTAGCGCATAGCTCATGATTAACCGAGTATTATTGAATTATCAAAAATATAGAAAGTTTAATATTTAATTTTTTGATGAGCTATTTGGATATTTATTTGGCTAAAATTCAAGGTTGAGCATTTTATTTTTGGATTTTATTGTAAGTATTAGAGGATGAATCACCTTATTTGGAAGGAAAAATTGCAAGTTGATCGAAAACGGTTTAATGAAATTAGACCTGTAAGTATTACGGTTGTTTGTTCAAAACCAAATTTTTTTATGGAAAGACGGAAGTTCGTGTCATAATCATTGAACTTCAAACTGGATGAAATATAGAGATTGTTGCTCAATTTTTTCTAGCGAAAATAAGTGAATCATTCTTATCTTGGGTGTTTAATTGAATAACAAGATGTAAACTATTAAGTTTTTTATGCAAAACAATGAATCATTTTAAAGTGTTTATATATCTTGTCATATTTTAATATATTTTCTAACATTATGCACCCATGTAGGATACATACAAGACATCAAGAAGAATGAAAATGCATATAATCCAATTTGTGAGGGACTTATGCACAACTTCTGACCTATTTTTCCTTTATAAGCCACAGCTTCTTTGCTCCAACTTTAAATTTAGAAGCCTTTATTTGTCAGCGCTAGCATCAAAAACTAAATAACTTCTTTATTTGTAAGTTTGTGAACCACCACATAATCTTGTCGAATTAAAATTTGAAGGTATCACATATATTATTTTATTTTTGATGTATAGATTTATTGTATTCGCTTGGTCATAGTAAGAATATAGCATTTAATTGATTGGTTTCCAGGAACACACACAAAATTGAATCAACTTGATTTATTGAATAAAGTTTTGAGCTGAAGAAATTACAATGTGTCGATGGAATAAAAATTTTAACAAAATATTTTCATAAAATAAATGATTAATATATACATTGAGTAAAAGAAAGAAAAATTAACATTTTAAAATAAATAACATAGACATAAAGTTACCAAATTTTAACATATAAAACATAAATAAGCTAAACTTTAATTAGTCAATTACAAATAACCGATGTATTAGATTATTAAAATTTATAATTTATAATACAAAATTGTTTTAGTGTGGAATTTGGTATGGTTGGAGATGTAAAATAAAATGTAACACCAAAATATTGAATTTGGTGTTATTTCAATACTAAATTTGATGTTATGGTTGTGAGTTTATCCAACTACAATTCAGTATTGCAAACAAAAGTTTTGGATTTTTGTTCATGTCTTTGTTTTGCAATTAAATTAGATACTTGTCTTGATCAACAATATTTCTCTTATCTGAAATCTATTCAACTTTTAAGAGAAATTGCTTAAAATATCTGCGACTTGGGAATCATAGTGATGTAGTTAGATAACTACAATACCAAAGTAAAGCTAGTTCAGTTATGTGTACAGTTGGTACTGATCAAATAGTGGAATTTCATGTGACTTACTTTGACATGATTTTGAAGACAATGTCTGACTTGGGTGATCATCGTGACGAAATTATTATGAAGGTGGATTCCAAGATCAACGTGAGAGTTTTTTACCTACTTCTTAATCAAATGCTCTTTTGGAGCATAATAGCAAATTATGGGTCATCATTATTTATCCCTACCAATAATGATTTCATCCCATTTTTGGATATTTTCTACAAGTCTAAAACCCCACCAAAGAACTGATATTTGACTTCTCTTCTTCTTTTTATATAAAAATGAAATTCATTTCTTAAATATTTACCCCTAGAAAACAATATTTGGAAACTCTTAGATAATGAAACCATTAAACTTAAAAACATGGAGCTTTAATCATGGGACTTAATCTACTTCAAGTTCAAACTAAAACCCTACCAAAGAACTGATATTTGACTTCTCTTCTTCTTTTTATATATAAATGAAATTCATTTCTTAAATATTTACCCCTAGAAAACAATGTTTGGAAACTTTGAGATAATGAAACCATTAAACTTAAAAACATGGAGCTTTAATCATGGGACTTAATCTACTTCAAGTTCAAACTAACGAATAGATATCCAAAAATTTGTGACTGTATGAACAAAGTTTGATTAGCACAGGGGATTATTAGAACCATCACATATAACATAAATCAAAGCACAAGCTTATTGCCCTCAACAAAACACAAACAGATTCAGCTACAGAGAAATAAAAGACCACCACTACAGTATAGTGTTAACATAATAAATTCCAAAAAGAAACTCAAAATCAATGGCAGAAAATTTACCACCCTTTAATCTGCACCTACCTTTCTAATCTCATCATGGCCCCTGAAATCTCCTTCCATTCAATGACAAACCATCAACACCTCTCCTACCAGACGCAGAACAATCATAATAGGAAGAAGAACCCACCAGATTGGTCTCCCCTTGATTTCCAAACTTTGATCTTTTATTAGACCACTGCCAAATCTTTGACACAGAAAAACTCTCACCTTTACTCCTCATGTTAATCTTCTTCCCTTCAACATTACTCTTCAAACCTTCCTTATCAGGACATAAAGCCACAACAAGATCAGATTCAGCCACTATGTACTGATAAGACCCCATTGAGAAACATCTTCTGTTATCAAGACTACTTGTCTCTCCCCCTCCTCCTCCTCCTTCACACACATTACTATTATTACCGCTTCTAAACTTCCCAAGCCTCACTGAGAACACTCTCTTCCCACTCATGACATCACTCTCCGCCGGCTTCTCCCCCGGAGAAACCCTCTCTCCACCGTCTCCGGCGCCGGAAAACTCCAAACCGAAATCCTGAAGAGCTCCTCTACAAAGCGGACACGTGGAGTTCGAGAGAAGCCACGTGTCGATACAATCTATGTGGAAAGCGTGGCTGCAGACAGGAAGCAAACGGAGCTTATCCTCCTCGGAGAATTCGCAGAGACAGACGGCGCAATCAAACGGCTCTTTAGAGCCTTTTTTGATGATGTCTCTGTAGAGAAAGACAGGAAGTGCGTCGATCAGAGCTTGGTCCAGACCAGAGTCGTGGAGATGGAACAGCTGTCGGAGCTGTCTTCTGTAAGTGTCGGAATCGGAATGTTGTGAGTTTTGGTTGTCGGAATGTGTCGTTGAGGAAGGAAGGGTTGTTGATCTTTTCTTCTTTAAGTAGTGTCTGGTTACTAAATGTAGAAGGGTGCAGAGGAAGAAGACGACGGAGACGAGGATGATGGTGAAGAGAAGGAGTGGGTTTATTTGGTTATTACCGGAAGGTGTGGTGATAGGAGGAGGAGAAGGTGAGATTTGATGAATCATTTGAGACATAGTGATGGAGAAGAACAGAGACACTATTAAAGCTACTCTCTCAGATTTTAATCATAAAACCTCTACAAAAAAAAAAGTCTCTATTCTATTCACAGTCAAAAACGTTGCAGGATTTTTGGAATATGAAATGATGGCTGAACAGATTTTGGCACAAGCCAGAGAGAGCTACCATCATTGGTTTAAAACATAGGCCTAATTTTTAAATGACTAATCACTTAATTTATGAAGTAGAGGGGATCTTATTAGGTCACCTGCCTTTTTGTGTTTTTTTCTAAATTTATTAATAAACTTTTTGGTGTGGATGCAAAGGATCTAGTGCCTAGCAGTTTCGAAGATTATAGAAAAGCCTAATACCATATTTATTTTCTAATGGTAGGTATCAAGTCATCAATAATAAGGGAACAGTCCGTAATAATCGTTCATCGTTGCCATTAATTTCTGAAAATAATCAACTAAAGTAAAGTAGAGTTAAAACAGTAAGATAGTAGTACTATATTTTTGTGTCAGTTATTTTCGAATATCTAGATTCTAGGGACTCGTATAAATAAACTGAAGCAACACAAAAAGTTAGTAGTGCCTAGTGGTGGTGGAAAGTATTTTTTGGATATGGAGGGAAACCACTAACTCACATGGTAATGTCCACAAATGGGTTATACAAAAATCGAGTTTGTGAACATCGGAATTTGGAATTGGTAAAATAAAGAAAAAGCCTGTCTTCGCCACTTTTTAGAAAAGCTATATGACATATTTATGGGCTATAAGGGCCTAACTGCGATATTCTTTACTACTTGAGGCCCAAAGAATAAACTTCACCTAACTCATGGGAAAAAAAATTCCATATGAACTAAAGTAACAAATTTCAACGTAAATAGTTTTGATAAACTACAATTGTAAAGATAAAATTAATTTTGGAATAACAAGAATGAAGACGAATAAGAAAAAGTAACTAACAAACAAAATATTATTTTTGAGAGAGCGAGCACATATCGGACAGGGCTTTGAGAAACTTAATCCTCAACTCCAAATGCATAACGTAATCAGTAGTCTTTGATAGAAGCAGATTCGGCTGGTTCAACCTTCGCCCACCCGGTATCAGAACTCGGAGCCTTCTCATTTCCATTTGAATTGACCCGCATCCAGAACCTGAACCACGACCCGTTTTCTTCTTCTTCTTCGCCTGCTTCATCTCCCTTCTGTACGATCTCGACTCTTCCATCGTCTTTTTCTTTTTCTTTTTCTTAGGACGACAGAGTTTGTGATGATATGTAATGGACGTGGTTGTGGTCCATGTATAAATAGTCCCACGACTTCTTGATTATCCTTTTGTTTTGTATTTAAATATTTTGTTAATTTCTGATATTTTGTTTCTTAAGATAAAAAGGTTTTTGTGTAATTGATCTGTTTACATCCACACCTCAATCTGTGTTGTCGTTTTGCTGTGACTGTTATAAAGTATTAATGAAAATAAGAGAATTGTAAGTTAGTTATGTTTATTAGTTTATGTCATTACATTTTAGAGTTAACATTTTAAAAAGTTGCAAACTAAACACATATGCAATGATTTTTAGTTTTCTTTGGAATTTATATCTATTTTCTTTCTATTAAATGTCTCGAAAGAATCCGTCCATAACAAGCTGTATGGTTGCAATCTAGTAGTGAAATTAGAACCAACTTGAACCATTGCGTTTGATATGGTACAGAATGATGAGGCCAATAAGGCAAGAACCATTGCGTTTTGTTCTGTCATGGATGACGTTAATGATTGTAGTGTCCCCACGTGGAACCCATTTAGCCTTAGGCTTCGTTGGGTTTAGACTCTATTCCGATCTGTCCGATCATTGCCAACGTTTGTTCCCTCTGAATCTGCATGGCTCTCTTTTTTCCTTTTAATAATTCGTAAGCAGTCTCAATCGAGAACCACATGATGTGTTTCACTCCATAAGTCTCAAAACATCTGATTCAAGACATTACTATCCAGTATAATGATATATATTGGAAAATATAATCAAGTGATAAAGATATCATAGATTCATAGTCGTGGTCGAACTACTGAGAAATTATTTTCATTACATCTGGATCGGTATGGATCCCAATCACTAAAATAAAGAAATTTATTTACACGATCGAATCTGGCGGTTTTATATGTGAGTCGGACTATTTGCAATATGTTGTAAACTTCAACTTGTATGTATCTATTATATTAAAAGAGAAGTG
>CAKOAT010571820.1:335138-387990 GCA_932364175.1 Eruca vesicaria subsp. sativa
TTTTTGTTTGAAATACAAATAAATAGTTTTAAGAAAATTCTAACAAAATCTTTTAGAATCTTTTTCAAGATATAGTTTCAAAAATTATTTGATTAAAATCTTAATATCATAAAATATAATTAAAATTTTAATTCATTTTTAATTTATAAACAAAAAATTGAAATTATGTAAAATACTTTTAACAATATCCCAAAATTTTTGTTTATGTATTATGTAGGTCCAACTTAATTAATTTTTACATAGATTTCAAATTTAGAAATAAAAAAAAATATATAAATTAGTAATCTTACATAATAATTAAATTATTACAAAAATACAAATTTATAAATTTTAAATTAATAATATTATAAGGTACATAAAAATGATTATAAATTGGATAGTATAAATAATCAAATTATATTTATTTATTGATAAATTTTATTATATAATTTCAAATATTTTTGTATTAAAACAACCGCACGGTTGTGCGGGTCGAAATCTAGTATGTGCTTAAAAAGACTTGTATATGCATGTACTTACGAATTAGTTTGCATATATTTTTTTGGTAAACATTGTTTGCATATATTCTCCCATCATCTCTCATAAACTTCTCCATTTTATCATAATTTATTAGGACATACTCTCACAAAAAAAAACACTCACATCAACAAGAACAATAATGGGTATTTATCTATACATAGAACAATTATATGGGGTTGAGAAATATGAGCATAGGACTATAGTACAAGAATCTATATGGTAGTACATCAGTCGTGATTTCTTACAGACAGTTGTGTATTTGTTTAATCAAATCATCGAAATTATTTGGGAAAAGGCATGCAAAGTGCAACCCATAACTTGCATGTGTTTAGCCAACTCATACACTGATACACTGTGGCTCTTAATTTGCACCATAACCGTGGCACGTCGTTTAAAAAAAAACATAACTTGCATGTGTTCCATCCTAATAGGCCTATGAGATCCGAATAATAGAGACATAAAAATAATGGGCCAGCTAATTTTTGTAATTAGAACCCATAAGCCTAAGTCCAATGATTAAAAATCAAAAAGAAAAGTCCGCGGTATAAAAATGCTAGTCTTTGACCAAGAGGAGATGATAACAAACGGTGCGGTTCGGTTCCTGAAAAATTGTTCTTCATGGGATCACAATCTTGATTCTTGGATAGTCTCCTTGTGCGTGCAAGAGAATAAAATGTATAGTTTCCCATTTCAGTTTGGTTTCAACATCATTCAAAACTGCAAACCGAGTTTTTAATGTTTATGCACTGCTTTTTATTAATTAAGAGATGATTTGCATGATAATCGCTACTAATATTTTGTTATAGTCATCGGTCCAACAATAATATGAAAATCGAAGATTTATTACAACTTGAAAGTCATACGAGCTTATACACCTTAAAGTGCCAAACGTAATAAAAGATACTGCAATAAACGTAGTCACACACACACAAATATACGTTCCACACTTTTTAAGTTTCTTAATTAGATTATTCATCATTCCATAAAATCGAACCTTTTGATTTAGAAACGCTTATAGAAGAAGATTCCCATCGGTCTCCTTTAAGTAATTGACAAGAACGTCGACAAGAGTGTCGATGATCAAGTGTGGATCTTCCATGTCATAACCAATCTTCTCGAACTCAACCTTCCAGGCCACGCGGCTACCGTCCCCATCTTCCTTAGGACTGACCGTGATGGTTGCTTTGACCGTCTTGTAAATTTCCGAGATAAGACAGCCACTCATTCTCATCGTCAATGTTCTATCCTCCAAATTCATCTCCATCTTATCCTCTGCCACATACGATGAGACATCATAATCAGTTAGGTGTTTTGATCTCTGATAAAAAAAAAGTATGTATGGGATGTGGAAGAGTTCATTATTTACCAATGTTGTCAAAAGGGACGTTTATGTCGTCGATGAGAGATCTAAAGAACTTTTCAGCCGGAGATTTAACATCAAGGTCACCAGAAGAGACTCCATGAAGTTCCATTCTCTATTTGTTTTTTTATTGTGAGTATAAGTTTTGTTGTGCGTTTAGTATATGATCATTTTGATGATATGATAGTGTTTATATATACAAAATGCACCATCAAATGCATTAACTATTTTTACCTACCCATCTACCTATTTTTCACCATATGTAATCTTTCTATGTATAACCAAAAGCTTTAAGCATTTTTTTTACCATTTACTTAACTTCGCTAGTCACCTAATTCTTGTACCACATGGGAAAGTAAATGAATTGTAACCACCGAAAGTTGTTGACGTCGTGATTTGTTCGCTTTTACTATATATGCATTTCTATACTTCAAAATCATATGACTATATACTGATAAAAATTAAATGTGATGATATGAATATAGTTTTGTCTAATCTCTATAATATTATTTGAGAAGTCAGTTTCCTACGTGTCGCGCTCACGTTAATTCTCACGATAGTTGATTACATAGATACCCTTAATGATTTGTTAGATTTTAAGATTATTATTTTTTATTTAATTTTTTTTACCCTTTTCCAAATAACATATACAATAAAAAGGAAATATTTCTAAAATTTTAAAACAAATTTTAAAAACGAAAATATATGTATATAATATGACTTTATTAAAACGGAAAGTTCACAAAATAGCAATACCCCATTAATATATATTTTAAATATATTTTCAAAATAATAAAAATATATATGTTCATGAACATCCAAAAACTTATCAGTTGCACTTTATTTTCTAATACTTTTTAGAAATCAACATATAATTTAATAATATTCTTAACTAAAATAAAAAGTAATTATTCTTTAAATATATTTTCTAATACTTTTTAGAAATCAACATATAATTTATTTGACTTAACTAAAATAAAAAGTAATTATTCTTTAATTTTAATTTACAAATATATTATATTCAATATACTCACAAAATGAATGACTCGGCTAATCTAATTTATATTTAAAATTAATCAACTAACTACAATAAGAACATATAATTTTATAATAATAATAATAATAATAATATTAATAATCTATTTAGTTTTATACATATAAACTAGAGGTTGACACAAAGCATATTAAAGTGAAAAAGAAAATATTAACCAATTACAATTTAATTCTTTTTTAGAATTTATATATATGCATGCGACTTCAAAATATTATCATTATATTCATTTACGTAATTTTGAATTAAACACTTCAGCTTATTATTTATTTCATTTTAAGCACAATATATATATATATATATATATTATGTTATACATAATTTAACTATAATATATTTACATATCTAAGAATTTATTTACATATATAAAGACAATAGCCATCCGAAATGAAAATAAAAAAATTAATCAAAGTTTTATTATATTTAGAATAAAAAATATTATAGCTGAATTCAAAAAATAAATATTATCTAATATACCAAATTGATAACCAAACCGACTATTGATAAAAAAAAATTAAACCAGTAATAATATATCCAAATTCATATGTATAATTAGAATAATATAATATTTATTAATATAAATTATACATATAAATTGATTAAAAACTAAAACTAAATACCAATCGATTATTTATTTCATTTAAGCAAAATATATATTAAGTTATACACAATTTAACTATCATATATTTACATATCTAAGAATATAGTTACATATCTAAAGACAATAACCAACCGAAATGAAAATAAAGAAATTAATCAAAGTTTTATTATATTTAGAATAAAAGATATGATAGCTGAATTCAAAAAAATAGATATTATCCAATATACCAAATTGATAACCAAACCAACTTTTGATCCGAAAAATAATTACACCGACAATAATATATCCAAAGTCATATGTATAATTAGAATAATATAATACTTATTTATATAAATTATACATATTAATTGATTCAAAACTAAAACTAAATACCAATCAATTCTTATAAAATTTTACTTTTATGAATATTCATACCCGTGCATGAGCACGGGAAAATCACCTAGTTGACATCATAAATAATTAACAGCTGCTCTAACATTTAGTTACTTAATGGGCCACACAAAGTCTAACACTCGGCCGTTACAACTAGTCTTCGAAGCCCATAAACAATAACAGTACAACAAATAAACTACTATTAACTAAAAGACATGCAGACAAGGATTGAGAATTTGGGACACGTGTAAAGATAGAATCGTCGAATATGCACCACCACCGCCGCCGCACGAAGCTCTACCTGAGCTAAAAGCCTGTCCTCTCTGTCTCCCTCTCTCTCAAAGAACTTAAGTGAGAAAAAAAATAGAGGATCGAGCTGTACTATTCTCGTAGTCACTTTTAATCAGTTAATTTAATTTACACAAACTAGAAATTGTGATTTTAATTTCTTACAAGAAAAGAGTTTAAGAAATTGACCGCTTGTGCTATTGACACGTTGCTGGCCAGTGGCAAAAGAAGAAATGCCAACTCATCAATATAAACTGCAAATTAAATTATTATTTTTACTGTTTTTTTTTTTACTTTTTATTTTGGGGCCCAATAAAATCATGATCTAGCCGATCATATGCACGTCTACATTCCTTTTCAGAAATGAATTCACAATCTTATGTATATAGAAACTCTATAAATTAATACTTGATAAATTAATAATCTCTATAAAATAATAAATTTCACCGGTCCCAACTTAGATCGGTGTAAAATATGACATAAACAGATAAAATAATAAGATAATAATATTTTTTAAAATACCATGTAAATATATAGTTCCATTAAAATCATAAATTAATAATTTTTCTATTTATAGTTTTATATAAATACAATATAACATTATATTGTTGGTTTTATATTTACAATAAAAATATTGATATATTTTAATAATATTTAGTTAAATTATATCGAAAACCACATAACAATTCTATAAAACATAAGAATATACACCAAACAAAATAATAAAATAATATAAAAGTAAAATTTTTAATATTTAAATAATGTACCTCTGCGATAAATCAAATATTTTTTCATTTTATAAATAAAAATGGAAAAAATAGGAAAAAAATCTGAATAAGGAAAATTTTGGTAAATTAATATCTCTATAAATTAATAAAATTTGAAAATCCCAACATTATTAATTTATAGAGGTTTTACTGTAAATGTATGTATGTGATGAAATTTAGCGTTAACCAATGTTCATATAACTCAACAACTTGAACATACCAAAGTTAATAGTATACTTGTAGTTGATAAAAAGTCAAATAGTTTTGGTGCGAACAGAAATCTCAAATTTTACTCTTTCATTTTTCCTATTCGGGAAATAAGGATTACTGGTGTTTAGAGTTAACTAGTTGTCCATGGTTTTCGTAAATGTGATGATATTAATAAAGTTTTGCTACATTGACGTCATAAAATATAAATAAATGCTCTAGCATCTAGTCACTCAATGGGCCCACACAAAGTCTTAACACTTGGCCTTTACAATTAGTTTTCGAAGCCATATGAAATAAACTATTAACTAAAAGACACATGCGGACAAGGAGTGAGAATTTGAGACACATGTGAATATGAGGACTGAATCGCCGATAGGCACCACCACCGTCGCCGCACGGAACTTTGCCTGAGCTAAAATCTTGACCTCCCTATCTTTCGCCATGAAATATTTTAGAAGAGAGATGTACTATTCTCGTATTCACTTTTAATCAATTAATTTGCACAAACAGGAATTGTGCTTTAATATTTCCTGCAACAAAATGAGTTGAAGAAATTGACCGCTTGTGTTATTGACATGTTGCTGGCCAGAGGCAAAAGAAGAAAATGCCAAACTCATCATATATTATACACTGCAAAAATGTTTTCTTACTGCTTTTTACCTTTTTGGAAGGGGCCAAGAAAATCATGGTCTAGCCGATCAAATTCACTTTTGTAACTAAATAAATTTATTTTTTTAGAAATGAATTCACAACCATAAATAATTATAGTTCAATAGAATCATATAGATTTTTTTTTTTTTTTGCAACTTTAGAATTATATATGTATCATGTATGTGATGAATTTTAGCCGTTAAGCAATGCTCATGTAGCTCAACGACTGTAACATACCAAACTTAATTGTACACTTGTAGTTGATACAATTCAATAGTTTTGGTGTTGATATAAATCTCAAATTTTACTCTTCATTTTTCATATTCGGAAATAAGGATAATGTCTTAAGCTTACCATTTGACTAGTTGTCCATGTTTTACTTATGTAACGAGATTCTTAATAGTAGTTCAAAAAAAAAACGAGATTCTTAATTAACGATGATAAGCATTGCATAATCCACCCTGTATCAGTTACCCATTTAACCAAATGAAGATTAACTTAACCTTCTAAGAATCTTTCAGAATCCTCCGTCCAAGAAAACTATGCAAAATTATATATACGGAAAATAATAATATATGCAAATCGATATTTTCATCTTGAAAGTCTTGCGTTTATACACCAATACCGAACGTAACAAAATATAATGCAATAAACGTAGAAACATAATTAAATCCCATTTCACCTAAGTTGTTAGGTTATATCCTAACTAAATACGCACCTTGTGAATAAAAATGACTACATACAAAGATATTCATCAGTCTCCTTTAAGTAATTGATTAGAATGTCGATGATCCACATTGGATCTCCAGTATCATGACGGATCTTCTCGTACTCGACGGTCCATACCACACGGCTACCATCGGTCTCATCTTCCTTGGGAATGACCGTGATGGTTGCTTTGAACGTATTGTAGCTATCCGAAACTAGATTTCCACACATATCCAACGTCACAGTTCTTTTCTCCCAGCCCACAGACTCGGTTATCTTCTCTTTCGCTACAGTAAAAGAAACAAAATGTAGTTCAAGATTTTGATCGATGATCAAGAATTATGAATGAAAATGTGGAAGAGTTAAAAAGAATTACATATTATGTCAAAAGTGCTATCTACGTCGTCGGTGAAAGATGTAAAGAACTTGTCCGCCGGTGACTTGATGTCAAACTTCCCGGAAGAAACTCCATGTAGTGCTTCCATTCTCTCTCTCTCTCTCTATCGATACTTTTACAAGTATATTTTTATGAGGTAAAACTATACATCTTTCGAAGATGCTGTTTATATATAAAGATGAAAATTACGTTAACGTTTTTTACTTAACCCCACACATCTCCCTTTTGTCATCATATAGAATATGTATGTATAAACCGATGTGTATATCATGAAAGTGTGAGTAAGTAGTAGACGGTGTAGTCATATTTTTCTGCCTGTAACTCACGTTTCACAAAAATATGCATGCATCAGTTTATTGGACAATCTCGAATCTTTCTATATATAGCCAAATGCTCCAGCATTTACAATTTTACTTCTCCCACATTCACATTCAGACCCAGTTAATTCACGTGGCGCATGGGACAATAAATGAATTCTAATTAAAGACCAAAATGATAGCAGGTTTCTAAAATATAACTCTACACAAATGTATTTTAATTTAAGTCGTAACTGATTACCATTTGCTGTAAAAGATTACTATATATGTATATGGGATGAAGTTAAAATAGTTATGGCAAAAAAAAGAATATCATGAAATAACTAGTAATTAATAAAGACTCTAGTTTGTGTTAAAAAAAACTCTAGTCATGTAAGTTTCACAAAATCATAGTACATCGGTTTATTAATAAGAAAACACAGTTTTGCTTGACACGCAAGAAAACTAATAACCTTCACATACACATTTTTCATAAACATTTATTTAATATTTTTGGTTAAAAGTTTTTTAAGGAAATAAATTGGTAGCAACTTGTGTGTGGACTGTGGAACCGTTGGGCCTGAAGATGTAAGACTGACCGGCGTAGATGAAGTGAGCGGTGGCTTCTGTTGAAAAAGCCTTTCTTTTTTCAGAAGACACGTGTTTCTTTCTGGGTGTAGCACCATGGCTTGACATGTTTCACAGGAATTAAACCCACTACAAGACAGAGTCACGTGCTTCTGAAGACAGTTGCACGCATTGGTCATTGTGACTTTCCACAACGGTTGGCCGGCGAATTCTCTCCTAGTCCTCACAGTACCGATCTGGATCGCATGGAAAGTTCAGAGCACATTCGTCTTGATTCAACAAAAAATTTAAAGGGGAACTTTGTAATATCGAACATATTTGTGTTAATTTACTAAACCAAACAAAACTTTAAGTACAGTATTGTAAAAATGGTTTTTTGGGGTATGTTGTTAAAAAAAAAAGGGTATTTTTTTTGGGTATTTACATGTACTTCTCTTAATATTGTTGGGCCTATTTTCTGTTTGATACTCATATTTCGTTATTTTTAGGCCCGAGTTCTAGGAAAAAATTTTCTTGTTAGACATAATTGTAGAATATGTCACTTGTTTTCGGTTTGCTATTCATCTTCTTTTTTTCAAGACGAGTCCATTAGTTTTGGTGGAAATAAGGTGTATAGACGATACATTGCGAAAGGGATGTAGGTACCGTATATATATAATAGGGTCTCATATATAATATGGTTGGTGACTTTCGAGTCGTTAAAAATGATTATTCTCCATTCTCCAACAGAGATGTTTCGTCAAACTCTTTCTATAAGTGGATTTATACATGAACAATTGATGACAACATTTAACTGCCCCACTTCATGACACTAAAATTTTTGGTTTTCTCTAAGATGGACTAGTTTTGGTCCCTCACGTTGAGAACTATATATGTACAGTCTGCAAAGTTAATTGATTACATCTCCTTAATGTAGCAACGAATTGGAACCATACCATACGTAACTGATTGCATTTTATTACTAAAAATGATTATGTAAAACACATCCCCGGATGTCAAACGTTTGTACGCCACTTTAATTAATGTAGAAATTTTAAAATGCATATAGATGAACCTTACAGATTAATTAGAACATGTTTACTTAAGAAGTTTATCTTCGATCTTCTTGAAGAGATAAACAGGAAACAGCGGTGTTGATGATAAATGTGGGTCTTGGTTGCCATCGGTAATTTCCCAAACTCCGCGGTCCATTCACGTGGCTAGCGTCACCGTATTCCTTAGGACTAATGCTGGTTGTTAATTTGAGCGTCATGGAGTTACTCAAGATATCAGGGCTGATCCTTCAGTTTTTTTTTTTTTTTTTTTTTTTTTTGTCAGCCGCCCATCTAAAGGTAGATCAAGTGGTGAGCAGACGAGTCGATCCCCCTAGGAGCATCTCCGTCTGTCCTGGTCTGATCTATATGGGAAAAAATAGATCCTTTTCTTCTCGCCTCTTTAGCTAAACTATCCGCTCGACCATTCCTACTTCGAGGAATATGAGAAAGCCTCATATCTTCAAAGTCCTCATGTAGTCTCTTAAGCCTCTCGATCTCTGTTGTGAAGGTTGGCCATTCCTCCGGATTAGTAGACATGTCTACTAGGTCCGCGCAGTCAGTCCCCAGTAACGAATTGTGTATAGCATAAAAACGTGATTATACATGTCTACTACTCTTTCTAACAAAATGTAATCATTTTACATTTTCAATGTTTCTCTATCTTCTTATAATAGCAAGTAAAATCAAATTATTATGGAATTGCAATTGAGATACAACGTAAAAGCTAGTTTAAGCAAAAAAAAAATTATCCTACCAGAAACTCACTACAATATTGTACAATACAGAAATATGATTCAGGATGACAAAAGAAAATATGATGACTAAAAAATTATTTTAAAATGTTTTGAAAATACAATATTTTGATGACAAAGTATAACATATATTTGTATTAGAATGCGCAAGATGATGTGATCATATCACTACTTTGGGATTCTGAACTAGAGTCCCTCTTGGCATATGAAAACTGGAAACATTTATGATTCAGCTTTTCATAATTTTGTGTGTGTGTTATGGGATGGATCCATTTAGTTGTATAATAGTATAGCATCTTTGAACGTTTGTGAGGGGTGGCCGTCTAAAGCTGGCGTGTTTTCCCAATGATAAGCTTTGCCGTTGCATATTCGAACTTCTCTGTTCTGCTTTTACGATGGATCTATCAAATGATATATTAATCCGTTGCTACTTTTCCAACATTGTTGAGCAGTTTTGAATATGAAAAACTCTATTCAAGTCACATGCTTTCCTTGGCTGCTGCGTTTGATACCATATTTACATAACATGTAAGCTTTTCTCATTCCTAAGTCTGCTTGGAACATTTTTTCAGGTCTTGGACTTGCACTTCCTTTAGGGAGGAATGGTGTTCAACCACCATAGAACACTGCGAAGTTTTAACAAAATTCGAGGATCCACAAACGAGGATTCAACTGCTCATGTGTTTCAAAGAGAAAATGCTTCATGAGTCACTTCTCATTATGTTCCTATCCTATAACTTTTCCTTGTCAGATTTTTAATGTTTTCATCTTCTTATCTTTAACGAATTCAAGTTCAATCGGTTTGGGTCAGCTTAAGTGAAAAAAAAAGAAGGAAAACAATGCAAATGACTGGTCACTGGATTCCATCACAAACACAAAAGCACATAACAATAGTCTCAACTAAAAAAACACAACACTTAGTAGTTCCATCATAATTAAAGTCTCAGAAAACATTAAAATGAAAAACGTACGTAGTGGATAGATAGATATCACCAAAGAGTGATATGATTACTCAGTTGTTGTTGTTGCGACGAGGAGGTGGTGTAACACGGACTTTGAGAACACCAAACTCTGCATCCCAAGCGATGTTGTGCTCGAGAAGTGGAATCCCATAGGCACAACAAGCGCGTTTGTCGACGGCTCCAATGAAAATGCGGCAACTCTCGTCGTGCTCATAAACCTCCTTGTTCTCACCGTAGAACTTGATCTCATTCTCGTTAGGAAGCAGGAACATGTCATCACCGCAAACACCTGGCATATCCACTGAGAAGTGGACACATCCATCAGACGTTTGCTGGAGAGCGAGCACATCCTTATGCCCTTTCACCACAAACGGATGTTCCTCCACCACTCCATCCATGTTAAACGAGTTCACATCGTACTTGTATCTCTCATCAGATGAAAGTCGGTAATCGTATCTTCCAGATTTTCCTGCGTTACAACACACAACACAACAAAACGACATCGTTTTATTCTTTTAAAAAAAAAATTTACAAAACGCAAAAACAAAAGTACACTTCGAACCTGCGTTAGGAGGGACAAAGTGGGTACACTTGTTGTCTTGACGGTCTTTGTTGACCCTTGACACAATCATCCTCAAGACTCCATCTTTCATCTTGGCATCGACTCCGGTGATCTGGCAGCAGTCACAGCCGAGACCGGCGGATCCAGAGTACTCACGAACGTCCTCAGCCTTGACGCCGACGCGGAGAGATTCTTCACCGGAGAAAAAGACGAGCTTTTGTCTCACGGCGTCGACTCTGTAGCGGATAGCGTTGTCTGGAACTCCCGGCAAGTCGACGCGGACGTAGAGGTCGGCGCTTCTGGGAAGGACCTTGATTTCCATGAAACCCTTTGGACCGTATCTCTGGTACGGGTGGTTCGTCGCGTGCAACCTCCCTGCAGTTTCATTACACAACAAGACACAGAGTCAATTAAAAAAAAAAGGAAACTTTATTCTTTTTTGATGTTTGAAAAAGTTTAAATCTTTGGGACAAAGTTTCATCTTAAACACTTAAAACAGAGCCACCAAATAAGAGAATGCAATAAAGACTGAAACTTTATGGTCGAAACAGAGTAAATCTTTGCGAAAAAAGTTTCAATGTTAAACAGAGCCACCAAATAAGAGAGTACCAACACTTAGATGCAGTAAAGGCTGAAACTTTACGTTCATGGAGGGTTGAAAAAGAGTAAATCTTTGGGACAAAGTCTCAATGTTAAACAGAGACACCAAATAAGAGAGTATCAACACTAAAATGCAATAAAGGGACAAAGTTTCATGTTAAAAGGAGAAAGAAAGAAAGAGAGACAGACCAGGGATGAAAGGGATCCTTGACATGTCGATGAGTGAAGCCATCTCTTCTTCTCTTCTTCTTTCTCTGTATTCTCTCTCTCTTTCTCGGTTGCGTGATATGGGATTTTTATGATTTTGTTGTTTTGTATACAAATATAAGAGAGGAGGAAATAGGAGGAGGCTTTTTGACTGGTCATCGCTTTTACTTAATGTTACTGTTTACCTCTCCCTTTTTAACCACTGTTAAAGTAAAAAGAGTTGCTTTCCTTCTTTGTAATTGTTACGGTGGTAAGAACGGGAGACTAGTACGGTAGAGAGCTCGCTGTCAATGCAAGAGACTGACGTCAATGAGCTGTCACTTTTTTTTTCACTCGCTCTACTTTTCACATAAGACAAACAAAAGTTAACAATGCAATGCAAACGTCTTCGTTTCCTTGTTTATGAATCAACTTCTCCTTTGTAACAACCAATTTTAGATGTTTATTACGTTAATTAACTTTACCTAGCCCTACCCATCTAATCTTTGAACAAAACTTAGACGTGGAATCTTTCACAATTTAACCAAAAGCTAAGCATTTTTGTTTTTACCCATTCAGATAACCACTGTGGTGTGGTACATGGGAGTAATAATTATGCAGGCCAAATTGATTTAATGTGCCTAGCGTATCAGTTAACTCCAAGCACGCAGTTGTTTTACTTAATTGATTGCCTTAATTACATCATTAGAAAATATTGCCGGTGAACATGTACTTAGCTAAAGTTTATCCCAAAGAAAAATAGATATGAACTTTAAATGGTTTGACTAGTGAATGCTCATGCGTGCCAGCATTTGATTTTCTTTTCTGGATTCTTTTGTCTAAATTAGAGGTTATTATAATGGAAATTTAGAAGAGAAAAATGACTAATATTGCAAAAGGGATATAAATTATTGAAGCGATTATTCTCCAACAGAGATGAAAGTTTGTGTTCATGAATCTCTTTACTATAACTGAATTTATACAATAACTTTTACTATAAACGGATTTATACATGTAACTGCTCCACTCTGACTCATAAAAAGTTTGTCTTACTCAAAGATGGATTATTTTGCGACGAGGTTTTTCTAACCATATCTTGTAGTTGCAAATGAGTTACAGAATTCATATTTGCAACTATCTTGTGACTAGTGTTGTAGTTGCGGGTTCTTACGTTGAAAAGAATGTACAAAGTTTAATTCAAAAAAATGTACAAAGTTTTCAGACTTTTTAATGTAGTAACTGGCTGCATTTTGTTACTTAAAACGATTATGTAAACACATGCGAAGTTGAGGATATTAACGTGATTGTGACTACGGAAAATGTCATTAACTGCTCACGTCATTCAATTTACCAATGTATTTAACACAATTCCATGCATCACAAAAACTTTAATTAATACGTGAGTGGCATGCATCTAATCACGAAATGCGATTATAAATGATTTCTTGCTTTGCATTTTATAAAAAAAAAAATAGACATTTTGATATATTATAATCATCGGTCCAACAATAATATGCAAATCAATATATTATTCATATAGTATAACGAGGTCCACATCCCCAAATACCAACCATTATAAGAAATTCATGCATAGATGAACCTATCGAATGGTTTTTTCCAAAGCTTGATCTCGAAAGCGAATATAGTCTTGTTATAGTCTTCCTTACGAGTAATAGTGGTAATTACTTTGAACTTCTTGTTGTACCTCGTCATCAACAAATGAGAGCTCCTCACACATATCGTAGTTGTCCTATTCTCCCAATCCTCAGCCTCGATCTCCACCTCAGCTTTTTGTGAACATATATATATATATATAAATAGGGTGCTATTCTAAAAATATGAATTAAATACCAAATTAAAGTAGAAACGTTTACCCTCATCTTATGTGCTCCAATGAAAGCTTTGAAGCATTCGTCTGCCGTATACTCAGTGTCTATGGAGTTGACCTTATGATTTAGTTCATAAAGATTATAGACATCAGTGGACCTGATGTATTCGAGTAGAGTGCACGTTGGATCTACTATGTCATAGCTAATCTTCTCGAACTCGACGGTCCACCTCAGGCGGCTAGTTCTCATGTCTTCCGTAGGAGTGACGGTGAATGTTGCTTCCATCTTCTTGAAGAATTCCGAGATGTGTTCCCAAAATTTGATCATTTTCACTGCTCTTTTCTCCAAATTCTCCGACTCGATTTGGAACCTCAAGAAGATCGAAGCAAAAATTAAAGTTGGAAGATAGTTAGGGGTCATTTACCAGCATAAAATGAGAATGAATCATGATCGTAGCACTTCCTTGTAGAATATTTTATGAACTAGTCTGCCGGATTCTATGATAAGCACCCCATAATAAGAACCATGTAGCATTGACTGAACATGTGCTGAAGATTCCAACACTGCCATTCTCTCTTTTTTGTAAGTATATGTTTTGTGGGTTTGATTATAATCCTCTTTCGATGAATGTGTGTTTATATATATAGAGAGAGATTGCAGTGCAAATTGCTTCAACTAGTTTTACCTAACCCCACTCGGCTTACTTTTATTGACCATATCGAATCTTTCTATCTATAAACAAAGACTTCAAAGTATTTACTATTTACTTACACTTGGGTAATTTATTTGGCAGATGGGAAAAAGAAATTAGCTGTACTGGCCAAATTGATATCACCTGCCTAAAAGTACCAGTTAACTCAAACCAAGCGAAGAGATTTAATTTCGCTGTAATTGATTTTGTTTTACTACATTTTAACTATGTAAACTGATATCAATATGAAGAAATTATTAGAGTTTTGTCAAACCATGCCAAGTCTCATTAACATGACAACTGATTGAACAAATTTTACCCGTGTTGAAATGCAGGATCCACATTTTTTTTTTCTTATTCTGATATTTGAATTTACAATATATAATTTTATAATTGTTATATTTTATTGGTTGATCAAGGCAAATCCTTAGGAGTTTTAATTTGATTGAGAAATATGAATTTAACGATAAAAAGCGCTGCGATCACATTTTTATGTTTCCATACAATTCTTTACTTGACACGTAACGTCAACTCAACGGTAGTTTAATTAATCTTGTGACATTCTCTAGCTAATATTTTTAGTTAAGTTTATGTTATGTGGTTTTATAAATGCAATAGCATCGGTAATTACTAGATACCCACTCAAAGATATTTCACAAATGTAATATTGATTGTTTTTTTTTTTTTTTGTAACTGAAAATGTAAAATAAAGAAAAAATTAACTATGATATTATAAAAAAGGAAGAAAAATTAACTAATAGAAATAACTTGGGTATTGGAATATTTCAACAAATTGAGATAGTTACTGAAAGAGAAACGGTTCTCATAATTTTTCTACTCTTTCTTCTTTTATTGATTTATTTTGTTAAATCACAAGAGTCTTCATCAGAAATTTCCATTTTTGTTGTTTTTATAACAACTACATTAATTAAGTTTACCTATCACCCACCCACCATTCTCAATTAATTTGTGGTTTGTATAAATAGAAAGTTATAGACAATTACATTAACTAATTTACGTAATCCTTACCCATCTAACTTTTTCATTCTGTATGTTGAATATTGCCAATCCTAATTTCTATCCAATGCACTGAACACCATTCCATATATTCCCAATACCAACTGTTGTAAGAAATTCATGCACATACTGCAATAACATAGACATATAAATAGATATCCTGTCATTTTATTTAGACGGTCCTATATATAGATGAACCTTTCGATTTATAACATTAATTTATTTACGAAACTTGCTCTGGATAGTCTCACGGATAGAACAGACTACGAAGAGGAAATAGTCTGGTTCTTCGGTGTAGTCCTCAATCTTCTCGACCTCGATGGTCCATTTCACGCGGCTACCTTGGTTCTTAGGAATAACAGT
The DNA here is from genome assembly GCA_932364175.1 of Eruca vesicaria subsp. sativa. Classification (NCBI taxonomy): domain Eukaryota; kingdom Viridiplantae; phylum Streptophyta; class Magnoliopsida; order Brassicales; family Brassicaceae; genus Eruca; species Eruca vesicaria. Next base: position 350,943 of record CAKOAT010571820.1, read on the forward strand.
GATGGTTACTTTGATCGTCTCGAAATTTTCCATCATGGAAGGAACGCTGATCGTAAACGTCTTTTTCTGCCAATCCACACCACCCATCTTCACCTCATCTTATTGGTGAACATAAAAAATAGTTAGGGTTTGAATTTGTAAATATGAATTAAATGATATAAATCAAAGTAGGAAAGTTTACCATCAACTTCAAATGCGTTGACGAAATCTTTAAAGCATTCTTCGGGCGGATACCCAGCAGCGTCAATGGAGTTGTGCTTAACTTTCGTTTTATAGGTGACATCGCTTAGATAAATGTACGTGACTAGAGATTCAACGATCTTTGCATCATTGACGTTATATTTAATCTTCTCGAACTCAAAGGTGTACGTCAGGCAGCTAGCTGTCGTGTCTTCCCCCACGGTGAATGTTGCTGTGACAGTTTTGTAGCTTCCCGAGATTAGGTTCCCAAGTATGTTCACGGTCATTGTTTGCGAGTCCTTCAGCTCGACTTCGAACCTCAAGTCCACTACAGTGAAACATAGCAATTAATTAAAGGTTTTGATTGATGATCAAGATACATGAGATGAAAATTGGAAGAGTTGATCATCTTACCAGCAGCAAAAAATAACGAGACATGATTTTTCTTTCTGGTTAAATGTTCAATGAACTCGACTGCCGGAGATTGTAGGTCAAGCTTCCTGGGAGATTTGTATGTTGCCATTATATCTCTCTCACTTTTTTTTTTAAAGAAAAATATAGTAAGTATATGTTTTGTGGGTTTGATAATAATCCTCTCTCTCGATGAATATTTGTTTATATAGAGGGAGATCATTCAATGCACATTGCTTCGTCTAAATTTTTTAACCCAAGCCCACTCATATAAACTTTTTCACCATATCAAATCTTTCTATTTATAAACAAAGGTTTCAGCATTTACAATTTACTAACACTCAGTTAATATTCATTTGGCACATGGCAAATAAAGTAACTATACCGACCAAAATAATTCTAACCAAGCGAATTAATAATTTACGCTGTAATTGATTCTCTTTTACTACATTTTTTTGTGACAAAAATTCAAATATTTTTTTTTTACTATATAACTAACTCCAAGTCATATTAGCGTCATAGTTAATTGACTCATTTCTAACCAGGGATCTATAGTTTTATCATAACATTTTAGTAATGTTTAATTACAAAATATATATTTTATTTATGGTGTATATATAGTTGATAATAGCTGCTAAATAGACTAGGATATAACACTTAAAACAATTTGGAACAATTTGGAATTATTTGATTTCAATATATAAAATATCATATAAATTTATACATCTGGATTCTTATAATTATATAATATAATTTTCACAAAATATAATTATTAAATATTATGAAGTAGGCACTTGTTACTAAAAAATACAAATTTTGTGGTAACAGACATTTTTCCTTTAAAAAAAGTAGGGTTTTAGTTTGTTTTTGTTTGATTTGTAATCAAGATAAGTCTGTTACTTTTTGACAAAAATAACATGTGTAATGGGATGGATCATGGATTATACCGTTCATATGCTTCGTCAGTGAAAGTGATGTTCCACCGGAGATGAAAATTTGTGCTCATTAATTTGACAATAACAACAAAACACGCAAAATTGACGGATTCATATCACAACTTTATGAGTCACGAAAAATAATTTTTTTCTTAAAATTGAAGAATATAGAAAGAGTGTTAAATTTTTTTTCTTTTGCTTAACACATCAATTAATTGTAAATTGGAACCATACTTAATAGTTTTTTTTTTTGAGAAATAATATTTTTTTTATTGAAGACTAACCATACTTAATAGTTGTTACGAATTCAATGAACGGAGAAATTTTTTAACTAATGAGTATCACGAAATAAATATTAGCAAATATTCATATACTTACTATAGCTAAAATTAGCTAGTTATAGCTACTTATATATATGAGTATCCATTATTTTAACACAATTTCTTACTTTTCAAATAACAAAACAAATACAATGAAGTTACCATATAAATTAAACCAAATAGAAATAGGTATTGAAATAATATATTTTTTCTATTTTTTTTGAAACAGGTATTGAAATAATATTTAAAATACATTTTTATCACTATATATAAAAATAATAGAAAGTAAGTAAAACTGTAACTAGCAGAATAATATAAGATTTAATTACCATTAAAAGACGATAAATTTAAAACACATCAGAAAATTTTGTGAGCTAACTAGTTTTAGTTTTTTTCTTTGGGGAAGATTCTAGACATTCAAAAAAAAAAGAGAATTTTAGATATTATTGGACCCATATTTGGTTTGAGAATTTCCACATAGGTTTTTGGTCGGTTTTTTTTGGAGAAAATGTAGGTTGTTCATTAGTTATTCAATCTTTTTCAAGATGAATCCGAATTTTTTTTTACTATAACTGGATTATGGATTTATACATAAACCCTTTTTCTGTACATGAACTTTACTGAACCGATCATGGTCCACCAAAACTTTGGGTTTCTTTAAGATGACCGGGTTCTTACGTTGAGAGTATTTTATAAAATTTTCACACTTAATTGATAGATTTCCTTAATGTAGCAACTAATCGGAACCTTAACGTACGTAAACTGATTATTATGTAAACACATTAAATTTGATTACCAACAGAAAGTGATTGTGACTAAAATGTCATTAACTGCTCACGACACTCAATTTACCAACCGGAAATTAAAAACGATAATGTCTTAACACAATTCCAAACATTACAAATCAGAAATTGAATTAAGTCCCATTGCTAAGTATCTGTTATTTAACTTTCAAAATACATGTGAAAAGCTTAAACTATGGATAATAGCTTTTACCAATATCAACGTCTCTTTTAGTCAAAAAAGTATCAATGTCTCTTCGGTAAAATGGTAGGTATAGATTTGCTTCTATCACAATTCTGCATTTGACTCTCTCATCCTTTTTTGGCATCGTTTGACTCTCATTTCAATTTGTTTTTTTTTTGTTTCTTATGTGTTAAAGCTACTCCGGTCCTATAATTTTTTAACATTTTGCTCAATGATAAATCATTGTTTAAGAATATTCTTTCGACATGTTTTTTTCACATCCTTGTTTCATGAGTGAGTGTCATATATCTCAAGTACAAAAATGCGGATTAAAGTTGCTTAAAAAAAATATTTAATCATCGGTCCAACAATAATATGCAAATTGATATATTCTTCATATAGCATTACGAGGTCAAACAGTCCCAAATACCAAACTATTATAAGAGACTCATGCATATTATACTACAATGAACATAGATAGATAAATAGATATAGGGCCATTTTATTTAGAAGGTTCTATATGCATATGTAGACATGAGTGCACCTCAAACTCAGCGTAGTTGTCATATTGTCCCAATCCTCAGCCTCGATCTCCACGTCAGCTTTTGAACAACAAGAATTAGGTTTTTAATTTATGAACTAAATGATAAATAAATGTAAAAGCGTTACCATCATCTTTAAATGCTTTGTTGATAGCTTTGAAGCACTCGGCCGCAGTAGACTCGACGTACATGGAGTTCATCGTATTATCCTGTTGATAAAGGTTCCGGTCAATCTCCTCGATGAGATTTTTTAGAGTGCCTATGATCTGCTCTGCCTCTTGGATGTTAAGGACATCCTTCTCGAACAGCACGGAACACGCCATGAAGCTAGGTGCCAAGACTCTCATAGGAATGGTGGTGCACTAAGATTACATTCCCAGTTATGTGCACTATCACTACTCTTTTCTCCCCACTAATCTCATTGACTATGAACCGCAACTCCCCCACTGTGAAACAAAACAATTAATTAAGGGTTTCATGAATGAAATTTGAAAGAGATGAAATATATACAAGGAAACATGCCTGAGACATTATTGTGCACTCTAATAATATGTTTTATGAATCGGTCAGCCGGAGACTTAATTTCAAACACCCCAGACCAACAATTATGTCGTGTTGCCATTCTCACTCTCTCTTTAATAAATAAAGATAAGTACTATATGTTTTGTGGGTTTGATTATAGTTCTCTCTCGATGAATTGTGTTTATATAGAGAAAGTTCAATGCGAGTTGCTTCAACTAGTTTTTTTTTTTTCTTTTTACCTAATCCCATTCATATAACTTTTTCACCATAGAATCTTTCTATATAAATAAAGGGTTCATCCTCGCAAATTACTGACCTCAGTTCATTTGCCATATTGGAAAATATAGTAACTTTACAGGTTAAATTGATCTCATCTGCCTAACAGTATCAAATTAAATATAACCAGCCCAAGTAATTTACGCGGTAACGAATTCGCTTTATAAACTGATCGATGTGACACATTTAAAATAATTTTGAGTAACCACTACCAAGTAATTAGCGTCATAAATAATTGACTAGATTCGAATCCAGGATCAATTTCAACATGGAAGAATATATAATTTTGGCAGTAACAAAAAAAATATTTCACTTCACCAAAATCTCATTGGCGCCAAAATTATATATATATAATTTGAAATATTTTGCTTGACTCGTAAATCTCATCTAATAAGTATTGGTTAGTGCTCTCAAAATAACATTTTTATTATTATTCAAAAGAAAATCCGATGGTCCCTTCGAAAAATTACGCGGTTGCTAATTACAAACCAAAACGTTTTGGTATATTTTCTTTGAATTTTCAGGGTTTATGTTGTTTGGTTATTTATTTTCAACTCAAGATGAGTGTTTCATTTTTGACCAATATAACATGTGCAATGGGATGAGGATGTGCATCATATGCTTTTTGTGAGCTAGTAAAAGTGATTTCCATTGGGGATGAGAATGCTCATTAGCCTCTTAACTACAAAACAAGAGAATTTGACGAATTTTTCAACACTACTTCATGAATCATGAGTCACTAAAAATAACTTTTTAGTAAGAAATGAATCAGCCGCTGAGTAGAATACAGAAAGAGTTTTATATATGAAGAAATGAATCAGCCGCGGAGTAGAATATTGAAAGAGGTTAACTTTAATCAGCTGTTATTAGCAACTAATTGGTGCGAGTTCTTAAGAACAAAAATCATGTTGAAGACAATAAAATAATCTTATAGAAATTAACTCTTTTTTTAAAACCAAAATTTGGAACTCTTCGTACTTGCAGATGAAACTCAGTTAGTTCGATCGCATGAATTATGAAACTAATATTGACATAAAAATTCTATGATACATAGACTGAACGAATTTACTTTCATCGTTGTTCAAAAGCAGGAGGGGACTTGATAAAGGCCTAGTGGATTTGTATATGTCACTGAGCCCTAGTTCATGAGTCACGAAAAGTAGATTTTTCTTTAAAACGAAGAATATAGAAAAAGCGATGCCAAAAAAAAAAAAATATAGAAAGCGTGTTTAATTTTTTCTTCTGCTTAAAATAGCAATTAAAAGTTTAACTAATGAGTATCATGAGATAAATATCAGTATATATACGCAGATCAATCAACTTACTAATTTTAGCTTCTTATATATATGAGTATCCATTATTTTAACACTATTTCCTACTTCTAAAATAATAAATTAATCAATGAAGTTGCCATATAAGTTAAACTGAATTAGCTATATATTGAAATCACTAGGTGATTTTCCCGTGCTCATGCACGGATTGAATATTCATAAAAGTAAAATATTATAATAATTGATTGATATTTAGTTTTAGTTTTGAATCAATTTATATATATAATTTATATTAATAAATATTATATTATTCTAATTATACACAGGACTTTGGATATATTATTGTCAATTTAATTATTATTTTTATCAATAGTCGGTTTGGTTATCAATTTGGTATATTAGATAGTATCTATTTTTCAAGTCCAGCTATAATATTTTTTATTCTAAATATATTAAAACATTGATTAATTTTCTTATTTTCATTTTGGTTGGTTATTTTCTTAGATATGTAAATATATTCTTAGATATGTGAATATACTATGGTTAAATTATGTATAGCTTAATAGATATTGTGCTTGAAATGAAATAAATAATAAGCTGAAGTGTTTTATTTGAAATTACATAAATGAATATAATGATAATATTTTGAAGTCTCATGCATATATATAAATTCTACAAAAGAATTAAATTGTAATTGGTTAATATTTTATTTTTCTTTGTAATATGATTTGTGTCAACCTCTAATTTATATGTATAAAATTAAATATATTATTAGAATAAATTATATATTCTTATTGTAGTTAGATGTTTAATTTTGGATATAAATTAGATTAGTCGAGTCATTCATTTTGTGAGTATATTGAGTTAAATATATTTTTAAATTAAAAATGAAGTATAATTACTTTTTATTTTAGTTAAGTCAAATCAAATTAGTTTTATGTAGCGCTTAAATATACATATATTTTCATAGTATTTATTTACTCTTTATTTTAGTTAAGTCAAATCAAATTATATTTTCATAATATTTATCAAATTATATGTTGATTTCTAAAAAAATATTAGAAATAAAGTGTAACTGATAAATTTTTGGATGTTCATGAACATAAATATTTTTATTATTTTGAAAATATATTTTATGTTATTTAAAAATATTATTAATGGAGGTATTAATATTTTGTGAACTTTCCTTTTTAAGAAAGTCATATTATATACATATAATTTCGTTTTTAAAATGTTTTAAAATTTTAGAAATATTTCCTTTTTATTATATATGTTATTTGGAAAAAGGTAAAAAAGAAATTACATAAAAAAATTAATAATAATCTTAAAATCTAACAATTCATTAAGGGTATCTATGTAATCAACCATCGCGAGAGTTAACGTGAGCGCGACACGTAGGAAACTGACTTCTCAAATAATATTATAGAGATATCTAAAAAATACATTTTTATCACTATATATAAGAAAATATAGAAAGTAAATACATTTTTACCAGGTTAATTTATCAGCCTGTAACATGTAAACTCCTCTGAATGCTGAACTCAAAAACCAACTTCTTTTTCGCTATAGAATTTTACCTTTTTCTGTGCACTTATACTGAAGGTTTGATGCAGAAACATTTATGATAAATTTGTTCATTATCAAGCAGGACAAAAAACACTGTGATTTGAATTTGTAGGGTTGAACTAATAGCATCACGATAACAAAGATATACAAAAATTCAATTAATTTAGTGACACTCAGTAAATTTATTTGGCAGATGGGAAAATAAATTAGCTGCAATTGATATCACCTGCCTAAAAGTACTATTAGTTAACTCAAACCAAGCGAAGAGATTTAATTTCGCTGTAATTGATTTTGTTTTACTTACATTTTAATCCCCATTTTTTTGTTTGCGCTACATTTTAGCTATGTAAACTGATATCAATATGACCAAAAAAGATAGTTTTGACAAACCATGCCGAGTCTCATTAATAGCACAAATAATTGGAATAAATTTGACCCGTGTTGAAATGCAGGATCCATTTTTTTTTTCGTATTGTGATATTTGAATTTGTATATAATTTTGTAAATGTTAAATTTTATTTGGTATAACAATTAAATAAACATTTATATAAATTTTCAAATAATTTATGATATTACATTGTAATGAAAATGGTGATACAATTAAATAAAGTAAGTAAAATATTTTAACTGTACAATATTATATAGTTTATTTATAATAATATCAGTATATTTGTAAAAATAAAATTTAAATAATAATATAATGAAATTAAAAATAGTGATGAGACTAGAAATATAGACTCGTTTACTCATTTAGTTTTGTTTTGGGAGTACAAACTGATTATTGTGTATTTTAATTTAATTGTTACATGAAATATTCCAGACCATTTTAACCAAATTTTAATTTAAAGAAAATATAACACGTGCTTTAATTTATCCAAATTAAAGATTAAGTGCAGCACACAGTTTCAGCTTTTAAAAGAAACTAAATTTTGATCCGCGCGTCCGCGCGGGTGTTCTTTTATAATTACATAAACATTTAAAACACACAAAAACTTAATGATTTTATATAACAGTTTCATATAATGGGTTCATCTGTTAGATTTTAGTTTATAATTCGTAGCATAAATTACTTTCATGTTTTTGTATTATGTTATATGTATATATATATATATATATATATATATATATATATGTGAGTTGTTATATATTATTGTATGAATTTTAAAAGTCGAAGCTACCGTTTGAACATATGGGTATCCAATATGTAAGTCAATCTGATTTTTTAATTGAAAATTTAAATTCAATTTTATATTATATTTAAACACTTATTAATTTTAATGTTATTGTATTTTGAATTTTATTTTATTTTATAATTATATAAACATTTAAAACACACAAAAACTTAATAATTTTATATAACAATTTCATATAATGGGTTAATTTGTTAGATTTTAGTTTATAATTCATAGCATAAATTACTTTCATGTTTTTGTATTGTGTTATATATATATATATATATATATATATATATATATATATATATATATATATATTTGTGAGCTGTTATATATTACTCTTATTGTATGAGTGTTAAAAGTCGAAGCTCTTGCTTGAACAGATAGGTATCCAATATGTAAGTCAATCTGACTTTTTTTAAAAAAATTTAAAATTTACATTATATTTAAACACTTATTAATTTTAATGTTATTGTATATTGAATTGTATGCCGTAACTTCAAATTGTTACAAAAATGATTTAAATTATCTATTATATATTTTTATATGAAATCTAAAAATAAAGAAAATAGATTTTAAACTTTATCATGTTTTTAAACTTGATTTTTATTTTATTTGAATACTAATATCTCTATAATATTATTTGAGAAGTCACTTTCTTAGGTGTCGCACTCACGTTAACTCTCACGCTGTTTGATTACTATGATACCCCTAATGAATTAAAAATATATTTAAATATTATTATTTCCTTTTTAAAATCTTCCAAATAAAGATTAAAATAAAAAGGAAATATTTATAAAATTTACAAAACTATTTAAAAAGAAAAAATAAGTATATATATAATATGGTTTCATAAAAAAAGAAAGTTTACAAAATAGTAATATTTAACTTAAATATATTTTTAAATAACATAAATTATACGTTTAAGTAATAAAATACTTTATATCTATATCTTCCTAGATGAAAAAAATATTTGTATATAATGTGTTTTCATTAAAAAAGTTCATACAAATAATCTTGATATTAGAAAAAAATATTTTTTCTTTAAAAAAATAATTTAAACAATAAAATATATATTTTCAAATTAATTATTTTTTGATATATCTATCTATTTTATTAGATGATTACATAAAATAATTAAGTAACATAAACTGATATATGTTTAACCGATAAATAAATTATAATTAGTATTATTAAGTCACTTTCTTAGGTGTCGCGCTCACGTTAACTCTCACGCTGGTTGATTACTATGATACCCCTAATGAATTAAAAATATATTTAAATATTATTATTTCCTTTTTAAAATCTTCCAAATAACAATTAAAATAAAAAGGAAATATTTATAAAATTTACAAAACTATTTAAAATGAAAAAATAAGTATATATATAATATGGTTTCATAAAAAAGGAAAGTTTACAAAATAGTAATATTTAACTTAAATATATTTTTAAATAACATAAATTATACTTTTAAGTAATAAAATACTTTATATCTATATCTTCCTAGATGAAAAATATTTTTATATAATGTGTTTTCATTAAAAAAATTCATACAAATAATCTTGATATTAGAAAAAAAATATTTTTTCTTTAAAAAAATAATTTAAACAATAAAATATATATTTTGAAATTAATTATTTTTTGATATATCTATCTATTTTATTAGATGATTACATAAAATAATTAAGTAATATAAACTGATATATGTTTAATTGACAAAAAATTATAATTAGTATTATTGAAATATTTTTTAGTATGTTTATTTGATTATAATATCTTACAATTACAGCAAAAAAAATATAAATTATATTTTACTTATATAATATAATTTCTCAAAAACAATCACATTTTTACTGCATATTTTAATAGATGTTAAAAACAAAACTAAAAATAAATTTAATAATAAACATCTTTTGATCAAATAACTACAATTCTTTTAATATATCATAACACTATAATTTAACAAGGTAGATATATTATAATTAATAATTAAAATTATCTATTTTCTTAATAACTCTTTTGATGTTTAATTTTCTGTTTTTATGTTTGTGGAATTTAATATAACCATAATCTAATACTTAAAGAAAATCCGAATTTTTTATTTTTAAAATTATTTAAAAAAAATTCAGTTTATCATCCAATCAATCTGTGGCATAAATTACCTAGAATTTATAAAATATTTTAATTATTGTAAATATTGATATGTGTTCATAAGCTTTCAAAAATTTATTATTACTTATGTATTTTAGAATCAGACACTTTAGTTTTTATTTTTTTCGTTCTAAGCACAAAAAATCTTAAAATACATAATCTTACTAAGATATACTTATATTTCGTAGATAACAACCAACATAAATGTAAATAAAATAATTAATCAAAAATTTAAGATATTTAGAATAAAAAAGATTATAGTTGAATTCATAGAAATAGAAAAAATCCAATATATATATATATATATATCCAAATGATAAAATTGACTAAATATAATATATATAAAATTATAATAAATAAAATAATACAATATTATTAATACAAATTATACATACAAACTATAAATTAATATAAAATTTAAAGTAAATATCATATAACTATTATAATAGATTTATTTCTTAAATATTTAAGTCCGTGCATGAGCACGGGAAAATCACCTAGTCTATAAGTATACATGCAATACATATAAACTATGCATTTGTCTATAATTATATTAGTTAATAGATCAGCGAAATTCTTCTTTATGGGCTGGCAAAAACAAATTTACAGCAGCCCAATAAAATAATAATTAGACATTAATCAAAATTACTGTGTTTTAACTTTAGTGACATAAAGTTGTAATTTTTCGTGAAAAACTAAGGGGTATATACTATTTGTACTTCCCCTTTAATAGTTTAGATATATTGGTTTTTCTTACGTAGACCAAGCTTTCGGATGAACACCGAACAACTAATTGGATGGTAATTCGAGATTTTTAAAGTTATGTAACTGTGGACTCTTTTGATGATATAAAGCAAGAGAAACAATGAGTCACGTGGAATAGTTTAGAAAACCGATTTCTTTTGCGCCGGTTTTGTACTCGTATGGTTTAGTATTGAATTGTGATGTTAATGGTTTAGTTTGGTTTTAGGATGGCTCGAATAATAAATTAGAAACGTAACCGTAGGATCTGTTTTAAAAGAAAGAGCAAAACTACTGTGTTTAATATCAATGGTATTCTATTATAATATTTGAGGAAAATTAAGGGGTATTATTTACTTGTACTTCACTTTTAATAGTTTAGATGGTTCTCGTTGATTTTTGGGTTTATTTGCCAAATAACCACAAAAATAAGAAAAATTAGATTTTAAGAGAGTGAATAGAAAGAGATAGGAAGAGAATGTAGGAGAGAGAGAGAAAAAATTTGGCTAGATTATTATTTTTGGTTTTTTTCATAGTTACTGGACCCAATTTCTCTTGATTTTTTGTACTCTTTCTTCTTTTATTGATTTTTTTATTAAATCACAAGAGACTTCATTAGAAATTTCCATTTTTTGTGATTATGTATAGAAAGTTGTACGTTAACTAATTTTACCTAAACCCTTACCCATCTAACTTTTCATTCTGTATGTGGAACCTTGCCAATCCTAACTTATATCCAATGCCCTGAACACCATTCCATACATTAAGTAATAGTAACAAATTTAATTAAGTCTCGTTACTATCCATTACTTAACTTTAAAATTATCTGTTAATTGATCATGAAAAGATTACGGATAATAGCTACTACCAATTTTCAATGTCTCTTTGGTTAAAAGTGTGTATAATTTAATTTGCCAGTAGACGGGAATTAGCTTCTATCTTGATTTGACCCTCTCAATTTTTATTTTCTTACGTATTATAATTCTCAATTTCTTATACTAATGTTTTTATTTTTTTTTGCCAATGATAAATCATTTAATTTTCAGAATCTTAATAAATGTGGAGTAGTATCCCAGTGACGAAATGCGGATTATTAAATTAGCCTTTTCGATATATTATAATCATCGGTCCAACAATAATATGCAAAATAGATATATGATTTCATAGAGCATTACGAGGTCCATACATTCCCAATACCAACTGTTATAAGAAATTCATGCACATACGGCAATAAACGCAGACATATACATAGATATGCTGCCACTTTATTTAGACGGTCCTATATATAGATGAACCTTTCGATTTATAACATTTATTTAGGAAACTTGCTCTCGATAATCTCACGGATAGAACAGGCTACGGAGAAGAACGAGTATGGTTCTTCGGTTTTTTCATCAATCTTCTCGACCTTGATGGTCCATTTCACGCGGCTATCTTTGTTCTTAGGAATAACAGTGATGGTTACTTCGGTCCTCTTGAAATTTTCCATCAAGAAAGGAAAGTTGATCGCAAATGTCCTTTTCTGCCAATCCACATCACCCATCTCCACCTCATCTTTTTGGTGAACACAAAAAAAGAAGTTAGGGTTTGAATCTGTAGAAATGAATTAAATTATATAAATCAAAGTAGAAAAGTTTACGGTCATCTTTAAATGCGTTGACGAAAACTTTGAAGCACTCTTCCGCCGGATACCCAGCGTCAATGGAGTTGTACTTAACTTTCCTAATATAGGTGACATCGCTTAGATAAATGTACGTGACTAGAGATTCAACGATCTTTGCATCATTGACGTTATCTCTAATCTTCTCGAACTCAAAGGTGTACGTCAGGCAGCTAGCTGTCGTGTCTTCCCCAACGGTGAATGTTGCTGTTACAGTTTCGTAGCTTCCCGAGATTAGGTTCCCAAGTATGTTCACGGTCATTGTTTTCGAGTCCTTCGGCTCGACTTCGAACCTCAAGTCCACTACAGTGAAACATAGCAATTAATTAAAGGTTTTGATTGATGATCAAGAAACATGAGATGAAAATTGGAAGAGTTGATTATTTTACCAGCAGCAAAAAATAGCGAAACATGTTTTTTCTTTTTGGTTAAATGTTCAATGAACTCGACTGCCGGAGATAGTAGGTGAACAAACTTCCTGGGAGATTTGTATGTTGCCATCATATCTCTCTCTTTTAATAAAATATTTTAATATGTTTTGTGCTGTAGATTATAATCCTCTCTCGATGAATATGTGTTTATATAGAGGGAGATCATTCAATGCAAATTGCTTTGTCTAATTTTTTAACCTAAGTCCACTCATGTAACCTTTTGGCACAATTTACAATTTACTGACACTCAGTTGATAGTCATTTGGCACATGGCATATAAAGTAACTATACAAACCAAAATAATCCTAACCAAGCGAAGTAATTTACGCTGTAATTGATTCTCTTTTACTACGTTTTTGTGACAAAAATTAAAATTTTTTTTTACTAACCACTTCAAAGCATAATAGCGTCATAGTAAATTGACTCATTTCTAACCATGGATCTATAATTTTATCATAACATATTAGTAATGGTTGAATTACAAAATATATAATATATATATTATTTATGGTATATATCTAATTATTAAAAGAAAAACATCAATAAAAAATAACCCCTTAAACTTATAAGTTATTTACAACTAAATGCTATTGAAGTAATTAAATGAACCTATACTGAACACGGATAAATTTTGAATATATATTATCACTTAGAAAAAAATATTTAAAAAATGAAAAGAATAAATATCCACGTATACATGGTTTAAATGTACACAAACTTAAGTCCATTCATAGTCTTATATCAATTACATCAAATTTAAATCTTCATTTTTTTATTTTCCAAATTTGGTAGAAGTTTAACAATAATTTCATTTTATTACAAATGTTATAACTAATGTATCATTTATAATTAGCATGCTAATTCATAATTGTTTATTTTCGTACTTTTCGTTTAAAAAATGTATTCGCTATATATGTTAGACATGGATCTAATTATATAAATGTTGAATTTGGTTATATGATACTCAATATCGATGATACATTTAACGCTAAAATAAAAAATAGAAAATTAAGTACAAATATAATTTATATTTAAAAATACGGCTACATTTACAAATTTAACATTAAGTATAAATAAAAATTAAAATATACCATTAAATACTTGTGCGGTCGCACGGATCAAGATCTAGTATAGCTGATAATAGCTGCTAAATAGACTAGGATATAACACTAGAAATAATTTGGAGATATTTGATTTCAATATATAAATTTATACATTTGGATTCTTATATAATATAGTTTTCATAAAATAATATAACTATTAAATATTATGAAGTAGGCACTTGTTACTACATATCTTGTGGTAACATACATTTTTCTTTTTTAAAAATTAGGGGGTTTAGTTTGTTTTGTTTGATTTGTAATCAAGATAAGTCTGTTACTTTTGACGAAAATAACATGGGTAATGGGAGTTGTTCAAAAAAGGAAAAATAACATGAGTAATGGGATGGATGTATCATACCGTTCATATGCTTTTGTGAGTCGACTGTGAAAGTGATGTTCCAGCGAAGACGAGAATCTGTGCTCACCAATTTGTCTCTTAACTAGAAATGATAATAACAACAAAACACGTAAATTTGACGGATTGTTCATATCTCAACTTCATGAGTTACGATAAATAGTTTTTTGTTTTCTTAAAAACGAAGAACATAGAAATATTGTTAATTATTTACAAAAGACTTAACAAGGTTTTTTCTTGTCCAACTTCAAATATAAATTGTATCATCTGCTTTTCTTCTTGCTCGAGCTCCGCTCTATCAATGGAGCCGTTGTATAAGCTGAGTGTATTTCATTTCTCTGCTTCGTCAGCGCATCTATCTGTAAAAAAAAAAGCACATGAACATATCTTCTATTATTTAACGTCAATGGTGTTTGGAGCTTTTACATATGGATAAAAAGACTAACCGATTGCATTCTTGAGCGTATCTACTGGTCATATCTGTGAACTGCACAAGTACTTCTCTGTACTCTGTCTCAAACTGCAGCAGCACAAAGAACTTGAATTGTGTAGTTCACACTTTTGAAATAATTATCACCTGACAAAGTAACATGTCATTCACATCAACCTAGTGCTCAATCCAGACAGATATAAGAGAAATTGTAGTATTAGTAACATTACAAACCGAGAAAACTGACCATAGATAGCAAAGACATGAGTGCCAGCCTTCAGCGTTTGCATTATTTCTAGAGACAAATATCCTAGAGACCGAGAAATTGTAGTATCATTACAAACCGATAAATTTCACAACACATACTCAGCTTTTGCATCATTTCTAGAGACAAATATCCTAGAGACATTTGAGTTCAAAGCTGAACTAATAGCATCACGATAACAAAGATATACAAATATTCTTTTTTTTTTGGGCAATACAAATATTCAATTAATTTACTGACACTCAGTAAATTTATTTGGCAGATGGGAAAATAAATTAGCTGTAATTGCTATCACCTGCTTAAAAGTACTATTAGTTAACTCAAACCAAGCGAAGGGATTTAATTTCGCTGTAATTGATTTTGTTTTACTACATTTTAACCACTTTTTTTTTTGTCTGCGCTACATTTTAGCTATGTAAACTGATATCAATATGACCAAAAAGATAGTTTTGACAAACCATGCCAAGTCTCATTAATAGCACAAATAATTGGAATAAATTTGACCCGTGTTGAAATGCAGGATCCAATTTTTTTTCGTATTGTGATATTTGAATTTGTATATAATTTTGTAAATGTTAAATTTTATTTGGTATAAAAATTAAATAAACATTTATATAATTTTAAAAATAATTTTATGATATTACATTGTAATGAAAATGGTGATACAATTAAATAAAGCATGTAAAATATTTTAACTGTAAAATATTATATAGTTTATTTATAATAATATCAGTATATTTGTAAAAATAAAATTTAAATAATAATATAATGAAATTAAAAATAGTGATGAAACTAGAAATATTGACTCGTTTACTCACTTAGTTTTGTTTTGGGAGTACAAACTGATTATTGTGTATTTTAATTTAATTGTTACATGAAATATTCCAGACCATTTTAACCAAATTTTAATTTAAAGAAAATAAAACACGTGCTTTAATTTATCCAAATTAAAGATTAAGTGCAGCACACAGTTTCAGCTTTTAAAAGAAACTAGATCTTGATCTGCGCGCCCGCGCGGGTGTTTTTTTATAATTACATAAACATTTAAAACACACAAAAACTTAATGATTTTATATAACAGTTTCATATAATGGGTTCATCTGTTAGATTTTAGTTTATAATTCATAGCATAAATTACTTTCATGTTTTTGTATTCTGTTATATATATATATATATATATATATGTGTGTGAGTTGTTATATATTATTGTATGAATTTTAAAAGTCGAAGCTACCGTTTGAACAGATGGGTATCCAATATGTAAGTCAATCTGAATTTTTAATTGAAAATTTAAATTCAATTTTATATTCTATTTAAACACTTATTAATTTTAATGTTATTGTATTTTGAATTTTATTTTATTTTATAATTATATAAACATTTAAACACACACAAAAACTTAATAATTTTATATAACAATTTCATATAATGGGTTAATTTGTTAGATTTTAGTTTATAATTCATAGCATAAATTACTTTCATGTTTTTGTATTGTGTTGTATATATATATATATATATATATTTGTGAGCTGTTATATATTACTCTTATTGTATGAGTGTTAAAAGTCGAAGCTCTTGCTTGAACATATAGGTATCCAATATGTAAGTCAATCTGACTTTTTTTTTAAATTTAAAATTTACATTATATTTAAACACTTATTAATTTTAATATTATTGTATATTGAATTGTATGCCGTAACTTCAAATTGTTACAAAAAGATTTAAATTATCTATTATATATTTTTATATGAAATCTAAAAATAAAGAAAATAGATTTTACACTTTATCATGTTTTTAAACTTGATTTTTATTTTATTTGAATACTAATATCTATAAGTATACATGTAATACGTATAAACTATGCATTTGTCTATAATTATATTAGTTAATAGATCAGCGAAATTCTTCTTTATGGGCTGACAAAAACAAACTTACAGCAGCCCAATAAAATAATAATTAGACATTAATCAAAACTATTGTGTTTTAACTTTAGTAACATAAAGTTGTAATTTTTGTGAAAAACTAAGGGGAATATACTATTTGTACTTCCCCTTTAATAGTTTAGATATATTGGTTTTTCTTACGTAGACCAAGCTTTCCGATGAACACCGAACAACTAATTTGATGGTAATTCGAGATTTTTAAAGTTATGTAACTATGGACTCTTTTGATGATACAAAGCAAGAGAAACAATGAGTCACGTGGAATAGTTTAGAAAACCGATTTCTTTTGCGCCGGTTTTGTAATCGTATGGTTTAGTATTGAATTGTGATGTTAATGGTTTAGTTTGGTTTTAGGATGGCTCGAATAATAAATTAGAAACGTAACCGTAGGATCTGTTTTAAAAGAAAGAGCAAAACTACTGTGTTTAATATTAATGGTATTCTATTGTAATATTTGAGGAAAATTAAGGGGTATTATTTACTTGTACTTCACTTTTAATAGTTTAGATGGTTCTCGTTGATTTTTGGGTTTATTAGCCAAATAACCACAAAAATAAGAAAAATTAGATTTTAAGAGAGTGAATAGAAAGAGATAGGAAGAGAATGTAGGAGAGAGAGAGAGAAAATTTGGCTAGATTATTATTTTTGGTTTTTTTTCATAGTTTCTGGACCCAATTTCCCTTGATCTTTTGTATTCTTTCTTCTTTTATTGATTTGTTTATTAAATCACAAGAGACTTCATTAGAAATTTCCATTTTTTGTGATTATGTATAGAAAGTTATACGTTAACTAATTTTACCTAAACCCTTACCCATCTAACTTTTCATTCTGTATGTGGAACCTTGCCAATCCTAACTTATATCCAATGCCCTGAACACCATTCCATACATTAAGTAATAGTAACAAATTTAATTAAGTCTCGTTACTATCCATTACTTAACTTTAAAATTATCTGTTAATTGATCATGAAAAGATTACGGATAATAGCTACTACCAATTTTCAATGTCTCTTTGGTTAAAAGTATGTATAATTTAATTGGCCAGTAGACGGGAATTGGCTTATATCTGCATTGGACCCTCTCAATTTTTATTTTACGTATTTAGAATTCTCAATTTTTTATACTAATGTGTTTTTTTTTGGTCAATGATAAACATTTAATTTTCAGAATCGTAGTAAATGTGTGAGTAGTATCCCAGTGACGAAATGCGGATTATTAAATTAGCCTTTTCGATATATTATAATCATCGGTCCAACAATAATATGCAAAATAGATATATTATTTCATAGAGCATTACGAGGTCCATACATTCCCAATACCAACTGTTATAAGAAATTCATGCACATACGGCAATAAACGCAGACATATACATAGATATGCTGCCACTTTATTTAGACGGTCCTATATATAGATGAACCTTTCGATTTATAACATTTATTTAGGAAACTTGCTCTGGATAATCTCACGGATAGGACAGGCTACGGAGAAGAACGAGTGTGGTTCTTCGGTTTTTTCGTCAATCTTCTCGACCTTGATGGTCCATTTCACGTGGCTACCTTTATTCTTAGGAATAACAGTGATGGTTACTTCGGTCCTCTTGAAATTTTCCATCATGGAAGGAAAGTTGATCGCAAATGTCCTTTTCTGCCAATCCACACCACCCATCTCCACCTCATCTTTTTGGTGAACACAAAAAAAGAAGTTAGGGTTTGAATCTGTAAAAATGAATTAAATTATATAAATCAAAGTAGAAAAGTTTACCATCATCTTTAAATGCGTTGACGAAGTCTTTGAAGCACTCTTCCGCCGGATACCCAACATCAATGGAGTTGTACTTAACTTTCCTAATATAGCTGATATCGCTTAAAAGGATGTACGTGACTAGAGATTCAACGATCTTTGCATCATTGACGTTATCTCTAATCTTCTCAAACTCAAAGGTGTACGTCAGGCAGCTAGCTGTCGTGTCTTCCCCCACGGTGAATGTTGCTGTGACAGTTGTGTAGCTTCCCGAGATTAGGTTCCCAAGTATGTTCACGGTCATTGTTTTCGAGTCCTTCAGCTCGACTTCGAACCTCAAGTCCACTACAGTGAAACATAGCAATTGATTAAAGGTTTTGATTGATGATCAAGAAACATGAGATGAAAAATGGAAGAGTTTGATCATTTTACCAGCAGCAAAAAATAGCGAAACATGATTTTTCTTTTTGGTTAAATGTTCAATGAACTCGACTGCCGGAGATTGTAGGTCAACAAACTTCCTGGGAGATTTGTATGTTGCCATCATATCTCTCTCTTTTAATAAAATATTTTAATATGTTTTGTGCTTTAGATTATAATCCTCTCTCGATGAATATGTGTTTATATAGAGGGAGATCATTCAATGCAAATTGCTTTGTCTAATTTTTTAACCTAAGCCCAGCCCACTCATGTAACATTTTGGCACAATTTACAATTTACAATTTACTGACACTCAGTTGATAGTCATTTGGCACATGGCATATAAAGTAACTATACAAACCAAAATAATCCTAACCAAGCGAAGTAATTTACGCTGTAATTGATTCTCTTTTACTACGTTTTTGTGACAAAAATTAAAAAAAAAATTTACTAACCACTTCAAGTCATAATAGCGTCATAGTAAATTGACCCATTTCTAACCATGGATCTATAATTTTATCATAACATATTAGTAATGGTTGAATTACAATATATATATATATATATATATATATATATATTATTTATGGTATATATCTATATTATTAAAAGAAAAATATCAATAAAAAATAACCCCTTAAACTTATAAGTTATTTACAAATAAATGCTTCTGAAGTAATTAAATGAATCTATATTGAACACGGATAAATTTTGAATATATATTATCACTTAAAAAAAATATTTAAAAAATAAAAAAATAATATCCACGTATACATGGTTTAAATGTACACAAACTTAAGTCCATTCATAGTCTTATATCAATTACATCAAATTCAAATCTTCATTTTTCTATTTTCCAAATTTGGTAGAAGTTTAACAATAATTTCATTTTATTACAAATGTTATAACTAATGTATCATTTATAATTAGCATGCTAATTCATAATTTTTTATTTTCGTACTTTTCGTTTATAAAATGTATCCGCCATATATGTTAGACATGGATCTAATTATATAAATGTTGAATTTGGTTATATGATACTCAATATCGATGATACATTTAACGCTAAAATAAAAATAGAAAATTAAGTACAAATATAATTTATATTTACAAATACGGCTACATTTACAAATTTAACATTAAGTATAAATAAAAATTAAAATATACCATTAAATATTTGTGCGGTCACACGGATCAAGATCTAGTATAGCTGATAATAGCTGTTAAATAGACTAGGATATATCATTAGAAATAATTTGGAGATATTTGATTTCAATATATAAATTTATACATTTGGATTCTTATATACTATAGTTTTCATAAAATAATATAACTATTAAATATTATGAAGTAGGCACTTGTTACTACATATCTTGTGGTAACATACATTTTTCTTTTTAAAAATTTAGGGGTTTAGTTTGTTTTGTTTGATTTGTAATCAAGATAAGTCTGTTACTTTTGACGAAAATAACATGGGTAATGGGAGTTGTTCAAAAAAGGAAAAATAACATGGGTAATGGGATGGATGTATCATACCGTTCATATGCTTTTGTGAGTCGTCTGTGAAAGTGATGTTCCAGCGAAGACGAGAATCTGTGCTCACCAATTTGTCTCTTAACTAGAAATGATAATAACAACAAAACACGTAAACTTGACGGATTGCTCATATCTCAACTTCATGAGTTACGATAAATAGTTTTTTGTTTTCTTAAAAAAACGAAGAACATAGAAATATTGTTAATTATTATTTTTTCCTTCTGCTTGACATAACAATTAATTGGAAGTTGGAACCATACTTAATATTCATTCTTTCCATTTTATTTTAGTTGCTGTTTTAGGTTTATGTACATATATTAAGAAAACAAATAATTTTGTGTATTTTCAAAATAAAAATATCATTACCGATACAATTAACCACATTTCAACTAATGAACAAATAAAATAACATATAAAATCAATAAATTTTGCATTGAAATAATAAAATGTTATTTATTTTGAAACGAAATTTTTACTCTACAACAACATCTAAATTAAACTGAGAGAGTAGTTGTTACGGAGAAGTTTTATAACTAATGAATATAATGAATCAATATTAGCAATTATTTAGATCAATTAAGATACTAATTTTAGCAACTTACATGACAATACTATCCATCATTTTAACACTATTTCTTACTTTTCAAATAAGAAAAAATGAAGTTACCATATAAATTAAACTGAATAGAAATAGGTATTGAAATAATATCTAAGTAAAAACACATTTTTATCACTATATAAAAAATAATAGTAGAAAGTAAGTAAAACTGAACTAAAGAATACATACATACATATTTAATTACCATTAAATGACCGATAAATTTAATAACACACACCAGAAAGTTTTTGTGAGCTAACTAGTTTTAGACTTTTTTTTTCCTTGGGGAAGATTCTACACATTTAAAAAAAATATTCTAGATATTCTTGGACCTATTTTTGGTTTGAGATCAAATTCCAGAAAAGTTCCTCATCAGACATTCCTATAGATTTTTCACATGGTTTTGGTTAGTTAAACAATTTCTTTTCAAGATGAGTCCAATATCGTTTTACTATTTATACATGCATTTTTAAAAATAGATGAACTTATGCTGAACCGTTCATGATCCACCAAAACTTTGGTTTCTTCAAGATAGATCATTTTTGGGTTCTTACGTTTAAAGTATGTATAAAATTTCACACTTAACTGATATTGATCTCCTTGATATAGCAACTAATCGAAAACCATACAATACGTAACTGATAATTATGCAAACACATCAAACTTGATTACCAATAGAAAGTGATTGTGACTAAGATGTGGTTAATTTGGTGCATTTGACTCTCTCATTATGTAACCATACATATATGGTGTCTATTTAAATCAAGTATTCCAATGTTCATTTGTTTATGTATGCCTTGTTCAGTTAAGATATTCATTCTTGAAGTTAGGGCTGGACATTTTATCCGTTAAATTTGATTCGATTTGTTATTCGTTTCGATTTGAAAATTTCGGATATCCATAAATTTTCGAAGCAAAGCAAATAGTAAAAATCAACAACCGTTAAAATCAAAGTAAATCACAATATTAAAATTTTGGGAAGCGGATATCCGATCCCATCCGGAAATATATAAATACATGTATATCTTGATTATATTTAAAATTTGAATGTATAAAGTTATAAAACTATTATCCTAGCATATGATTTGACCAATTCTATTCACATTATTAATTATATAAAAGCATTACATAAAAAGAATACCAATGATTTACAAAAGACTTAACAAGGTTTTTTCTTGTCCAACTTCGAATGTAAATTGTATCATCTGCTTTCCTTCTTGCTCGAGCTCCGCTCTATCAATGGAGCCGTTGTATAAGCTGAGTGTATTTCATTTCTCTGCTTCATCTGCTCATCTATCTGTAAAAAAAAAAAGCACATGAACATATCTTCTCTTATTTAATGTCAATGGTATTTGGAGCTTTTACAAATGGATAAAAAGACTAACCGATTGCATTTCTTGAGCGTATCTACTGGTCATATCTGTGAACTGCACAAGTACTTCTCTGTACTCTGTCTCAAACTTTGCAAGTTCTGCTCTTTTATTCAAGATTTGAGCTTCTGCAGACCTAAGGTCTTCTTTTTCTTGAGTAAATGAGGCAGCAGCACAAAGAACTTGAATTGTGTAGTTCACACTTTTGAAATAATTATCACCTGACAAAGTAACATGTCATTCACATCAACCTAGTGCTCAATCCAGACAGATATAAGAGAAATTGTAGTATTAGTAACATTACAAACCGAGAAAACTGACCATAGATAGCAAAGACATGAGTGCCAGCCTTCAGCGTTTGCATTATTTCTAGAGACAAATATCCTAGAGACCGAGAAATTGTAGTATCATTACAAACCGATAAATTTCACAACACATACTCAGCTTTTGCATCATTTCTAGAGACAAATATCCTAGAGACATTTGAGTTCAAAGCTGAACTAATAGCATCACGATAACAAAGATATACAAAAATTCAATTAATTTACTGACACTCAGTAAATTTATTTGGCAGATGGGAAAATAAATTAGCTGTAATTGCTATCACCTGCTTAAAAGTACTATTAGTTAACTCAAACCAAGCGAAGAGATTTAATTTCGCTGTAATTGATTTTGTTTTACTTACATTTTAACCCTTTTTTTTTTGTTTGCGCTACATCTTAGCTATGTAAACTGATATCAATATGACCAAAAAGATAGTTTTGACAAACCATGTCAAGTCTCACTAATAGCACAAATAATTGGAATAAATTTGACCCGTGTTGAAATGCAGGATCCATTTTTTTTCGAATTGTGATATTTGAATTTGTATATAATTTTGTAAATGTTAAATTTTATTTGGTATAACAATTAAATAAACATTTATATAAATTTCAAAATAATTTTATGATAATACATTGTAACGAAAAATGGTGATACAGTTAAATAAAGTATAAGTAAAATATTTTAACTGTACAATATTATATAGTTTATTTTTAATAATATCAGTATATTTGTAAAAATAAAATTGAAATAATAATATAATGAAACTAAAAATAGTGATGAAACTAGAAACATAGACTCGTTTACTCACTTAGTTTTGTTTTGGGAACACGGTCACTTAGTTTATACAAACTGATTATTGTGTATTTAATTTAATTGTTACATGAAATATTCCAGACCATTTTAACCAAATTTTAATTGAAAGAAAATATAACATGTGCTTTAATTTATCCAAATTAAAGATTAAGTGCAGCACACAGTTTCAGCTTTAAAAAAAACGGTTCTCATTGCTTTTTGGGCTTATTTGCCAAATAACCACAAAAATAAGAAAAAAATAGATTTTAAAAGAGAAAATAGAAAGAGATAGGAAGAGAAAGTAGGAGAAAGAAGAAAACTTTGGCTAGATTATTATTTTTGGGTTTTTTTTTTTCATAGCTACTGGATTCAATTTCCCTTGATTTTTTGTAGTCTTTCTTCTTTTATTGATTTGTTTATTAAATCACAAGAGACTTCATTAGAAATTTCCATTTTTGTTGTTTTTATAACCAATTACAGTAATTAGTTTTACCTATCATCCATCCACCATTCTCAATGAATGTGATTATGTATAGAATGTTATAAACAATTACATTAACTAATTTTACCTAATCCCTTACCCATCTAACTTTTCATTCTGTATGTGGAATCTTGCCAATCCTAACTTATATCCAATGCCCTGAACACCATTCCATACATTAAGTAATACAAATTTAATTAAGTCTCGTTACTATCCATTACTTAACTTTAATATTATCTGTTAATCGATCATGAAAAGATTACGGATAATAGCTACTACCAATTTTCAATGTCTCTTTGGTTAAAAGTATGTATAATTTAATTTGCCAGTAGACGGGAATTGGCTTATATCTGCATTTGACCCTCTCAATTTTTATTTTACGTATTTAGAATTCTCAATTTCTTATACTAATGTGTTTTTTTTTGGTCAATGATAAATCATTTAATTTTCAGAATCTTAATAAATGTGTGAGTAGTATCCCAGTGACGAAATGCGGATTATTAAATTAGCCTTTTCGATATATTATAATCATCGGTCCAACAATAATATGCAAAATAGATATATTATTTCATAGAGCATTACGAGGTCCATACATTCCCAATACCAACTGTTATAAGAAATTCATGCACATACGGCAATAAACGCAGACATATACATAGATATGCTGCCACTTTATTTAGACGGTCCTATATATAGATGAACCTTTCGATTTATAACATTTATTTAGGAAACTTGCTCTGGATAGTCTCACGGATAGAACAGGCAATGGATAAGAACGAGTATGGTTCTTCGGTTTTTTCATCAATCTTCTCGACCTTGATGGTCCATTTCACGCGGCTATCTTTGTTCTTAGGAATAACAGTGATGGTTACTTCGGTCGTCTTGAAATTTTCCATCATGGAAGGAAAGTTGATCGCAAATGTCCTTCTCTGCCCATCCACACCACCCATCTCCACCTCATCTTTTTGGTGAACACAAAAAAAGAAGTTAGGGTTTGAATCTGTAGAAATGAATTAAATTATATAAATCAAAGTAGAAAAGTTTACGGTCATCTTTAAATGCGTTGACGAAAACTTTGAAGCACTCTTCCGCCGGATACCCAGCGTCAATGGAGTTGTACTTAACTTTCCTAACATAGCTGATATCGCTTAAACGGATGTACGTGACTAGAGATTCAACGATCTTTGCATCTTCAATGTTATTTCTAATCTTCTCGAATTCAAAGGTGTACGTGAGGCAGCTAGCTGTCACGCCTTCCCCAACGGTGAATGTATTATTATTTGTTTTTGTCATGCCTTCCCCAACGGTGAATGTTGCTGTGACAGTTTTGTAGCTTCCCGAGATTAGGTTCCCAAGTATGTTCACGGTCATTGTTTTCGAGTCCTTCGGCTCGACTTCGAACCTCAAGTCCACTACAGTGAAACATAGCAATTAATTAAAGGGTTGGATTGATGATCAAGAAACATGAGATGAAAATTGGAAGAGTTGATCATTTTACCAGCAGCAAAAAACAACGAAACATGATTTTTCTTTCTGGTTAAATGTTGAATGAACTCGACTGCCGGAGATAGTAGGTTAACAAACTTCCTGGGAGATTTGTATGTTGCCATTATATCTCTCTCTCTTTTAATAAAATATATTAAGTATATGTTTTGTGCTTTAGATTATAATCCTCTCTCGATGAATATGTGTATATATAGAGGGAGATCATTCAATGCAAATTGCTTTGTCTAATTTTTTAACCTAAGCCCAGCCCACTCATGTAACCTTTTGGCACAATTTACAATTTAGTGACACTCAGTTGATAGTCATTTGGCACATGGCATATAAAGTAACTATACAAACCAAAATAATCCTAACCAAGCGAAGTAATTTACGCTGTAATTGATTCTCTTTTACTACGTTTTTGTGACAAAAATTTTTAAAAAAATTTACTAACCACTTCAAGTCATAATAGCATCATAGTAAATTGACCCATTTCTAACCATGGATCTATAATTTTATCATAACATATTAGTAATGGTTGAATTACAAAATATATATATATATATATATTATTTATGGTATATATCTATATTATTAAAAGAAAAATATCAATAAAAAATAACCCCTTAAACTTATAAGTTATTTACAAATAAATACTATTGAAGCAATTAAATGAATCTATATTGAACACGGATAAATTTTGAATATATATTATCACTTAGAAAAAAATATTTAAAAAATGAAAAAAATAATATCCACGTATACATGGTTTAAATGTACACAAACTTAAGTCCATTCATAGTCTTATATCAATTACATCAAATTTAAATCTTCATTTTTCTATTTTCCAAATTTGGTAGAAGTTTAACAATAATTTCATTTTATTACAAATATTATAACTAATGTATCATTTATAATTAGCATGCTAATTCATAATTTTTTATTTTTGTACTTTTCGTTTATAAAATGTATTCGCCATATATGTTAGACATGGATCTAATTATATAAATTTTGAATTTGGTTATATGATACTCAATATCGATGATACTCAATATAATTTTTATTTACAAATACAGCTACATTTACAAATTTAACATTAAGTATAAATAAAAATTAAAATATATATTAAATATTTGTGCGGTCACACGGATCAAGATCTAGTATAGCTGATAATAGCTGCTAAATAGACTAGGATATAACACTAGAAATAATTTGGAGATATTTGATTTCAATATATAAATTTATACATTTGGATTCTTATATACTATAGTTTTCATAAAATAATATAACTATTAAATATTATGAAGTAGGCACTTGTTACTACATATCTTGTGGTAACATACATTTTTCTTTTTAAAAAATTAGGGGTTTAGTTTGTTTTGTTTGATTTGTAATCAAGATAAGTCTGTTACTTTTGACGAAAATAACATGGGTAGTGGGAGTTGTTCAAAAAAGGAAAAATAACATGGGTAATGGCATGGATGTATCATACCGTTCATATGCTTTTGTGAGTCGTCTGTGAAAGTGATGTTCCAGCGAAGACGAGAATCTGTGCTCACCAATTTGTCTCTTAACTAGAAATGATAATAACAACAAAACACGTAAATTTGACGGATTGCTCATATCTCAACTTCATGAGTTACGATAAATAGTTTTTTGTTTTCTTAAAACGAAGAACATAGAAATATTGTTAATTATTATTTTTTCCTTCTGCTTGACATAACAATTAATTGGAAGTTGGAATCATACTTAATATTCATTCTTTCCATTTTATTTTAATTGCTGTTTTAGGTTTATGTACATATATTAAGAAAACAATTAACTTTGTGTATTTTCAAAATAAAAATATCATTACCGATACAATTAACCACATTTCAACTAATGAACAAATAAAATAACATATAAAATCAATAAATTTTTCATTGAAATAATAAAAAGTTATTTATTTTGAAACAAAATTTTTACTCTACAACAGCATCTAAATTAAACTGAGAGAGTAGTTGTTACGGAGAAGTTTTATAACTAATGAATATAATGAATCAATATTAGCAATTATTTAGATCAATTAAGATACTAATTTTAGCAACTTACATGACAATACTATCCATCATTTTAACATTATTTCTTACTTTTCAAATAAGAAAAAATAAAGTTACCATATAAATTAAACTGAATAGAAATAGGTATTGAAATAATATCTAAGTAAAAACACATTTTTATCACTATATATAAAAAAAATAGTAGAAAGTAAGTAAAACTGAACTAAAGAATACATACATACATATTTAATTACCATTAAATGACCGATAAATTTAATAACACACACCAGAAAGTTTTTGTGAGCTAACAAGTTTTAGACTTTTTTTCCTTGGGGAAGATTCTACACATTTAAAAAAATATTCTAGATATTATTGGACCCATTTTTGGTTTGAGATCAAATTCCAGAAAAGTTCCTCATCAGACATTCCTAAAGATTTTTCACATGGTTTTGGTTAGTTAAACAATTTCTTTTCAAGATGAGTCCAATATTGTTTTACTATTTATACATGCATTTTTAAAAATAGATGAACTTATGCTGAAGCGTTCATGATCCACCAAAACTTTGGTTTCTTCAAGATAGATCATTTTCGGTTCTTACGTTTAAAGTATGTATAAAATTTCACACGTAACTGATATTGATCTCCTTGATATAGCAACTAATCGGAAACCATACAATACGTAACTGATAATTATGCAAACACATCAAACTTGATTACCAATAGAAAGTGATTGTGACTAAGATGTGGTTAATTTGGTGCATTTGACTCTCTCATTATGTAACCATACATATATGGTGTCTATTTAAATCAATTATTACAATGTTCATTTGTTTATGTATGCCTTGTTCAGTTAAGATATTCATTCTTGTAGTTAGGGCTGGACATTTTATCCGTTAAATTTGATTCGATTTGTTATTCGTTTCGATTTGAAAATTTCGGATATCCATAAATTTTCGAAGCAAAGCAAATACTAAAAATCAACAACCGTTAAAATCAAAGTAAATCACAAATATTAAAATTTTGGGAAGCGGATATCCGATCCGATCCGGAAATATATAAATACATGTATATCTTGATTATATTTAAAATTAATGTATAAAGTTATAAAACTATTATCCTAGCATATGATTTGACCAATTCTATTCACATTATTAATTATATAAAAGTATTACATAAAAAGAAAAAAAAAGTTATGTAAATTATAAAAAAATTAAGTTTGTGTTATTATAATTGTTGACTTAAACTTAAAAAATTACCAAACATGTAAATTCACTACTTATTTTAATTTTTATTTTATATATCATTTTTTTAAAAAAGTTATAAAATAAATTTGTATCAAATTTTTAAGATTATTTGTATTAATTAAAACGGATGAGATACTCGTAAATATCCGCAAATATCTATTTATTTTCCGGATATCCGTAATTTTACGAAACAAAGCAAATACCTAAATTATATATTCGTAACATACGAAACAAATAACAAATATCTTCAAAAATCCTGATATCCGATCCATACCCACCCTTACTTGTAGTTGAGTCGAATACTTCCTCGATGGTTATTCCCAAAAAAATCGCTAATGATTCTGATCAAAGAGTCTAACCAATCACTCCACTTTCGAATACAATAATAACGTAAACAATAAAAGCTACTTCGTATTTCAAAAAAAAAATCTACTTCATAACTAAGATTATGTACAATGGTTATAAAATTCAACACCCTCTACTTCATCATTTTACATTCTACATCATATTTTCTTTATTCCACCTCATTATTCAACACACACTCAACTTTTACACACTACAATCATTTTGTTTAATAAAATTTAATACCTTTTCTTATTAATTAATAATTATATTTTCTATATCCAAATTGAATAAATCTATTCTCTGTTTATAGAAAATTTAAAATGATAAATTTTAATGTAAAAAGTAAAAAAAATTATTTAAGTAGTAATAAAATTATTTAAGTAATAAAAAAACTTATTAAAGAATACATGTATGAATGATTGTATAGACTCAGCAGATTTTTCTATGTGAATATATGTTTTTTCAAAAATAAGTTATAAGACCTTATAATATGTTAAAGTAAAATATAAAAGATATGCTACTTAAGCAGAGATTAGTAATAACACTGCTGCTGACTATAACAATATAATGTTTTAATTTGATTCTTCTCTGGTTTTAGTATTTTTCCAATCTAATTAGCTGATGTATTAAGAGGAAGGACCATCTCTAACAACAGTTTATTAGTTTTTTTTCTGTCTTATCCTCACAAATGGCCGTGATTCTGGCTTGCATCAGTGTACAGCATTTCAGTAATATTGTTTCACCAAACATTCATAAAAATGGTCCACATGAGATTTATTTGTTTACTGGTTATTTGTTTAATATTAAAAATGAAAACACAACGACGAGTACAGCTCAACACAATCAGAGGCTCATTATCATCATGATGTTGGGTTCATTTTCTAAAGTTAACGATTATTTGTAACTAAGGTTTGTTATAAATAATGACTAAAATATACTTTAAAGAAATTTGTTAGGATATACCTAATTTTTTTTTCACAAATATAGATCTTAAAAATAAAAATAATAAAAATAAATTTAAATATTTTATCAAAAATGAATAAATCTACATTTATATCATTTGTGTTAATTAATCCTATGCATTTTTATTTAGAGTTGAAGAGTGCATTTCGGAAAATAGAATTTCAAACTAAAAAAAAAATTGAAAATTTTCAAAATAAAAAATATTATTTTGATCATTTTAGTTTTTAAGATCTATTTTTATGATAAAAAAATTTAAAAATATATTTGAGAGAATTATCCTATAATTTATCCTCTTTGATTTTTTCAAATCGAAACAATGGAGGACGTGATATTTGCAGATTTCAAATATTGCTTTCATTTCACAACATCGAGATGTAATATTACACTAATCACCAAAATATTGGGTTCCCACTACAAAAAATGTTGGAATTGGACCCCTGGTCTTACACAACAACTTGTAGGGGAAGAGGTCGAGCCGTCTAGGTTGGATTGCCATCTATGTTTTCATTTTCAAAACAGTTATTGATTTAATGAATATGACTTGCTAGAATATGAAATTATAAATAGGCTTTTGATTTAAGTTGCTTTTCTGCTTGAACTTTAATCAGTGCCGTGATATTATGTCTCGCTATAACTCGTGGAAATTGTTTTATTAAATAATTAGATGAGCAAAACATGTTCAGCCAACAAAAAAAATGATAATAAAGTGAGTGTTTTCAATTTAAGGGAAATTGTTTAATTAAATAATTAGATGAGCAAAGCCAAAACATGATTAGCCAACATAAACTGATAAGAAAGTGTTTTTTCAATCTAACAATTATGTTTAGGTATTTAACTCAGGGGAAGTCAATATTTATATTTATGAAGATAGGTGGGAAAGTGTCGAATTCAATGCAGAGTCAATAAAGTGGTAATCGTAGTTTCTTCTTGGCTTCTAACTTGTTCTCAACGTCGTTAAACATAGCACATCCGTTTACGAATATAGGTGAATTGCCCATGTTTTAACTTTTAGCGGGCGCAACTGTGATTTTTTTGGGTAGTAATAATGTATTGTTATTGAGATTAATAAAGTGGAAAATACATAAAATACAAAGTTTATTTAGAAAATACGAAGTTTTTTTTATAACGAAAAATACAAATTTAGCCGACAAATAACGCAATGTAGATTACCAAAAAAATAACGCAATGTAAACCCTTATTTTTGACTAAATGCAAACTCATTTGATCGAGTAAACCTAAAGACGCGTGAAGCTAAGACAACCACAACATAAGTCGTCCATAGCGTCAACTCCATTATTTTCCCCTCCCCTCTATTCTATATAAGCTTGAAATGTAATCAAAGTCGCCATTACTTGCTAGTTTTAAGATGGCATCTATAGTCTCGTCCATCATTTTCTTTCTTACTTTGATCATACTTTCAGTTTTTGTTGATGCTCATATGGAACACCGAAAATTAAGTGAGTCTTCTACCTTTGTTAGATATCAACTAGTTTTAAACCATTTGCTGTTTAAATTTATTAGTTATTTCTTATATAGCTTAATTAGAGACAAATTTATAATCGAATTTACTAAAGAACTGACGCTATATATGTCATGTGTAATCAATCTGTAGGTGGATCAAAAGAGACAATGACCATGAGGAGGAACTTGGAAGGAAAGGGGCAAGGCAATTCCAAAATTGGAACTCCAGGGAGCGTATCACGGCGCTCTGGACAGAAAAACACTCAAAATAAGCCGTCCAAAATCCAACCCCAGCAAGCAACGCCACAAATTACAAGCTATGGTACTGCTCATTTGCTCCTTCAAATGCAATTAATATGTGAATTTTTTTTTGTTTGGTTGGTTATAATATTAGATTCATATCTAAAATGTTAAAAAGCTATTTATTTTGAATGCATTTGTAATTATAAACTGGGTGCATCTAAATTACTACAAGTCTAAAATATTAACTATTTATAATTTGTATACTTCTTTTTTTATCAAAGCAAACAAAGACAGAATCATAATATTTTCACTTGAATTGCATAATCATATATAGTTTGGTGCACAAATTTCATATTTTTTTATGCTAATACATATGGATCCACTTTTCATACCAAAACCATAAAATTAGGTTTTCATCAAAATCATTGAACATTTTTACACCAAAAGAAAAATACTTTTCTATACAAATCATAAAATTATGTCATCAAAATAATTGAATAATACTTTACACCAAAAGCAAAAAGACTTTTCTATAAAAACCATAAATATTTTTTTTTTTGAAAATCATTTTCTCACTAAAATATTAAACTTGTTTTGTTGGCAAAATTATAAAATAATTTGTTTTTTGCCAATAACGCGGAAATTCTTTTTCACCGAAACTACAAAATACTTTTTTGTTTTAAAATATAAAATAATGTTTTTACAAAAAAAAATATATGTTTTTCATCAAAATTATAACTACTACTTTATTCAAAATATAACATATTTTTATTCAAATAAAATAATTACAAACTGCCTCATGTCCTCATTTCATAATTACTTTTAAGGGCCAATTTTTAAAATTTTACTAGGTTCATTTGTAAAAAAAATTGCGTTTATTAATTGAACTCTGAAGTAAAAAAAATAGTGTTTATTACTTTAACTCTGAAGTTTGGTACTAAATAATTATACTCATAAGTATTTAAATTAATCTGTTTCATGTCATATTATTTTTCTCTGAAATCAGTTTTTAAGTAATCATGCTGATTGTTTCTTTTTAATTATTATTCTAAATTTATTTCACTATCTTTTATTAAATTCATTTGATATTTATTTTATACATTTTGTAAACTCCTAAATGTACAATTAACATCTTCAATCCTTTAAATAATATGACACTAAAATATGTATGTAATTTTATTTTTGACACCTAAATGATATATTTATACTTATAAACACATACAATATTGAATATACATTTTTTTTTCCTGTATTGAATATGTATAGAATTTACATTTTTATATATTTTTTTTAATCTAACATAAAGTTATATTTAAAAATATCTCTTTGGGTCTCCGAAAAGCTAATCACTGTGTATTTGGACATGCTTGTGGTGATTCCCAATTTTAAAAGTATTTTGAAATAAATTTAAAAATTATATGTAGAAATCTTGTTTTTTTTTTGTTAAAAGGCTTAAAATCTTGGTTTCTATGTAACATTCACCTTTTCTTGAATCAAAATTTGCCACAGCAATTGTAGGACCCAATAATCAGACATGCACCTACAAAGTCAATGAATCGAGCGATAAATGTAAGATGAGCCCCTAGCTATGGCACACCCGGGACTTGTCAGTAAAGTGGTTATAATTTTGGGTTTGTACGTTGTTGTGGGTTTCTATTCATGTTGTGTTTCATTATTAACTTAACTATGCAACTGTATTATTTATGGAATAAGCAATTCTTGTAAGCAAACTTTTTAGTTATTCAATTCAATCATATCCCTTGTAGTTCTTCATTATATATCTTGTAAACTTTCTTGATTGATATACGTATAAGAGACTTAAAGAGCGCACTCACACACAACACAGATCATATTATTACATGGTATACAACTTACCTTTCTCATGAATTTTTGTATCCGCTGCGCCCAAATCCGGATCAAACATGAGTGGTTAAGTTGTGCATTTTGTAGGCACGACATATTGAAAATACTTATTTTTGTCATCGATCTTTCTTATCCCCAGTGTTTTTTTTGAAAACTGAATAGGATAATGAGCCGGAAAAACATATGAATTAAGATTCTATATATTTGTATACATATAATAAGAGAAGAGAGAGATGAAGCTTGTGAAGAGGGCAACAGAGTATTACCAAACATTGTTGGTGTTATCGTTAGAGATTTTCTTGCAATGGTGGATAAAGTATGCGTAGAGATCGCATGACTTGCAGGGGAGAGCAATGGGAAGTCCTTAGCAGAAGAGGAACTCGGTCAAGTTTCCGGTTTTGCCTCTAAATTTCATGTCGGATAGATCTAAACGTGATTCTAGTGGATCAGATTCCGACATGTGAGCGTTTTGTTTGGTTAGTATATAACAGAAGCGTTTTGGTATTGTGATTATGTATCTTTGCCTGAATTTTTTTATTTGAAGTGTTAATACTGAGGAGTTTCTTTGTTGGTTATATCATGTTTTTGATCTCCTTGCTTGGTGGAGTTTTCTTACTTGTTGCAATCTTGTTGTCGGTTTTGTCCTCACCTGATCAGGCTGTAAGCTATATGTTTTTTCAAAAAACATTCGAAGAACCACAAGAAAGCTTACCTTGGGAGAGTTTCTTATACAATTGATCACCACATTTCCATCCTTCTTGGTTAGTTTTTGTTGTTTCTCTGTTTCATCTGATAAAAATTTCTCTCCCAACTTTGTGTCTTCTTTCTCATTCATTACTACAGGCTCTTCTAGTTTCTTCTCCATAAGAGCAATCTCTTCTCCTATGATAAACCATGAGCTTTCAACCCAAAACCTTAAGGCAATAGGTGAATTGGCTCATGTGTATTATATATTACTTGAATCTCTTTGAGATTACCGATGTGGGACTTAACACACTAACATCCTATCTCCAATTTAGGACTGTTGTCAACTTCTTTCACCCGATAAACCGAGTTTTGACATTCCTTGACAATGATAGTTTCTTCATTAACCTCGTTCACTTGAGCAGCAATGTCAGTCACATGCTTATCTTCTTCAGGAGTAGATTGCCCATTACATTCTTAACCAACTTCTCCTTCCATACTCCCCTGATCTCTAACGACCGATCTAAAAGAAGCATTCTTGTCCAATTGTTTCTTCTCCTGGTCCATGATCTCAGCTTTCTTCTCAGCGATCTTTTTGTAATGAGCTTCGAAATAGGCCTAGCTTCTTTTGTGCTACAGACCCTGGAGTTGCAAACTTACCAACTTCCTCCAAGTACTTGTTTGGAGAGAAAGCAGAAAACTTTTCCCATGAGAGTATATCATTCTCAAACCTACCAAATGACACCGACACTTGCAAGCTAGGCTCGATGAAGCCTTTTTCTCACTGAAACTACAAAGTACCTTTTTATTTTAAAATATAAAACAATGTTTTACACAATATGAATAATAATTTAATAAATATTAAACATATCTATACTATTATTTAAGAAGTAAATTTTCTTAGTTGTCATGTTCTCCATAGGTTTAGGTAATTTTATTTATTTATCATATTTTTAATAGTTATATATATCTTATTTATAAATAAAACAAATCTTCTATACTATTATTTAAGAAGCAAATTTGCTTAGTTGTTATGTTCTCCACAAGTTTAGGTAATTTTATTTATTTATCATATTTTAATATTTATATATATATTATTTGTAAATAAAACGAATTTATATGAATTATCTTATTTTCTATAAATTTGCTTAGTTGTCATGTTCTCTATAGGTTTAGGTAATTTTATTTATTTATCAAATTTTTAATATTTCTATATATTTTATATATAAATAAAACAAATTATAAGAATATATCATATTTTTAGAAAATAAGATAATTCTTGAGAATTATGTTGTTATTGAATTATGTTATTATCTTGAAATATATTTTTATTTATAAAACTGAAATTTTAAATTAAGATATAAAGACTTTTATACNTAATTTTATTTATTTATCAAATTTTTAATATTTCTATATATTTTATATATAAATAAAACAAATTATAAGAATATATCATATTTTTAGAAAATAAGATAATTCTTGAGAATTATGTTGTTATTGAATTATGTTATTATCTTGAAATATATTTTTATTTATAAAACTGAAATTTTAAATTAAGATATAAAGACTTTTATACTTATCTTAAACGAATTTCTATTAATAATTGAATATTTAAATATAAATAAACCAAATTTATGTTAATAATTTGATATTTTCTAAAATAAGATAATTATTATGTATTATGATGTTATGTTGAAAATATATTTTCCGCTTAGTTGTCATGTTCTCCATAAATTTAGATAATTTTATTTATTTATCATATTTTTAATAGTTATATATCTATACTATTATTTAAGAAGTAAATTTTCTTAGTTGTCATGTTCTCCATAGGTTTAGGTAATTTATTTATTTATCATATTTTTAATAGTTATATATATCTTATTTATAAATAAAACAAATCTTCTATACTATTATTTAAGAAGCAAATTTGCTTAGTTGTTATATTCTCCACAAGTTTAGGTAATTTTATTTATTTATCATATTTTAATATTTATATATATATTATTTGTAAATAAAACGAATTTATATGAATTATCTTATTTTCTATAAATTTGCTTAGTTGTCATGTTCTCTATAAGTTTAGTTAATTTTATTTATTTATCAAATTTTTAATATTTCTATATATTTTATATATAAATAAAACAAATTATAAGAATATATCATATTTTTAGAAAATAAGATAATTCTTGAGAATTATGTTGTTATTGAATTATGTTAT
>CAKOAT010572931.1:0-34310 GCA_932364175.1 Eruca vesicaria subsp. sativa
TCCCTAAACATAACCCCTAAACTTTATTCTCTAATTAAACACTTCGAAACATCAATTTAAACTTGAAAAATGTTTACTATACACAGAAATAAACACATAGAGGTCAAATTAATTTTTTCAAAAAAACATTTCAGCTTTTCAAAATCTAACCCTAAGATTACATACAATACTACAACATATGTTTGCCAAACCCTTAAACTAAAGAATATCATGATTCACTACTTCCACTCATCTATGCTGAAAACAAATCAACTTTATCATTTCTTAATTTATATCACTTATAAATGTTTATAATTACATGTTTTTAATTTTTCACTCATCAAAATATTTTGTACATAATTTATAAATTATTTTTAAGATTCAATCGTCCAGACAACTAACATTTCAGTCGACCAGACGACTGAAAAGTAACTCAGCCCGACCCAGACAACTTACTGGGGTTATATTCGTAAAAATGTCTTCTGTTTTTTTGTTTGGTCACAGAGCACTATACTGTAATTTCATAGCCCTTTTAGGTTAGATTTGCATTTGATTCAAGTTGGGGTCTAGTATTGGGGTTAAAACCAAGTTATGGGTTAGTTTTGGCAAAAACCCCAATATTATAAAACATGTTAATTTTTAATTGTGTATAACATTAATATATTTTTCATGTTTAGAATCTTATAAAACACGCAAATAGAATATATAAACTTATTATCTAATTTTCATCAAAATTATGATTATAAGTTACATTTATTAAATTTTAGATTAAATAAATAGATAAAAATATTATTAAAAAATAAAAAAGTGAAAAAATAGCTTATACGGTTAGGTGGTCATCTAGGTGGCTAAACGGTTATCTAAGTAATCAAGGCAGACTAAAATCGAACGACCAATTTTTCACGGTGATTTGGCGTAAATCAGGACGGAGGGTCACCTAACGCCTACGAGACCGCCTAGGCAACTGCCCTTTTTGATTAATCCGTCAACTGGTTGAATAAGACCAACCATCACATCGACCAAACAAGTCAACTGACTTCTAAAATAAGAAACTGTTTTATGCTTATACTAATATGATGCTCAAGATTCCTTGTGGGAGACGTATTCTCCCTCAGCTAACTCTTTTTGTTTTTTGAATGAATATAAAATTAATTTAGTCAAAAGCTTTTTACATCAGGTGCTACTGTTTCCGAAAGAGATTAGCTGAAATTAAAAATGAATGAATCAACCAAATTTTGATACCAGTAAAAAAAAATCTCAAGATTAATCGTGTCCCCAGCCAAGTACTTAGGCTTCCCTGAACGTGTTCCTGCAAGAAGCTTAATCGGTTTCTGATGCTTTTGTCAATCAACTTTATGAGTCTGACATTGCCATGAGGTGGCTCTCCATGTCTTCTTAAGTTCCTCTCCCTCCTAATACTATAGATTGGGGTTTGAAATGCATACCTCACAAGATACCTACGAATTCGGCATAGTGTTGAACAGTTGATGAAATGAGGTCACAAGTGCAGTCCATTCCGTGGTGTATTTATCTTGTAGCAGCCCACGATATTTTCCGAGTAAGGGCAGGTGAAGAATAAGTGTTGCCTACTTTCTTGTGCCACTTTACAAAAGAACACAAGTAGCATCAGCATTGCTATTCCAGTAAAGAATCCTATCTCCTGTGGCTAGTTTGTTTTAAAGAGCCACCCAGACTAGAAAGGAGTATTTAGGTGTTCCATGACTAAAACTCTTCACGTCTTGATATTTCTAAAATATAAATCTTGACTGACTAGTTCTTTAAGGATCTAGCTGATATCCTCCAAAAGTACAAACACATTCATTATAAACATATATTAGATTTTGATCCGTGCTTAGAAATCACGGATTTGTTTTCGATTTATTTTAATAGTTATGAAATTTGAGTTTTAAATCATATAGTTATGTTTTAAGTTTATAAGTTTGTTAATTATCTTATTTTATCAAATCTTTATGATTTATAGGTTGCACGTGCAAGAAGTTCTCCTTGTAAATTATAGTAATAGGTTTTAAATCCTTATTAGTAAACAATTTCAGAAAAAAAGGATGAAAACATAGTGTAAAACAAAAATAAATTATTCTAGAAAACCAAAAAAAAAACCAAAATAATATCAGAGATTCGTCTATGTATCATTGATCATCTTCTAAAAAACTCCAAGAAAAGCATGCCTCTTTGTATGACGAATACAGAACACTGTTGAACGTTTTGATTTCCTCATAGCATTTCAGACCTCTTACAATATTCAGCAAGACAAGCAAATAAAATGCATAATCAATCTTTCGTGGAGCATAGTTGATTCTCCCAATATTGAATCCTATCTTTTTATCAGTAAACTTTCGTTCTTTTTTATTCCAAATAAACCTTGTAGAAGTTTCAATTAGGGTTAGTTTTCCACCAGCGGCATTGGCCTTATTTAATTCAAATCAGCTGTAGAACAATATTGTATTTTCAATCAGAACGTGGGTGGTATCGTTCAAGAAAGTTAGCTGCGTATTGTTCGCCATTTTTTTCCGTATATCTAGGTTTGATGAATATTGTGGTTAATTGATGCTATATTTATATAGGTAGGTGGTACAACAGATTTAGGTTACGCAAATGTAGGTTAGAATATTTTAAAGATTTGATAAAATATGTTACTTTGTGGAAAAGGGAATATTCTGCGAATATCTATACAATTATAATAATTTTTTTTTAATTTCTAAGAGTTAATATTAATCCAATTAAAGTTGGTTAGCGAAAATTCTTTAAGTTTAAGGAAAATAATAACTAATTTGTGATATTAAATAAATTTTATATACGAAGCAATATAAAAAAATTCGTATTTTATTAATAAATATCGTGTATACAATATATAGTTAACCAAAAGATTTTCTCAATAAATTTAAATTGATTTTTTGATATCAGTATATACGTAGTTTATTCTCCCAATATTAAATCATCTCTTTGTATTAAACATCTACTCTCGCCAGACGTATCACTATAAGTGTTATTAAAAATTTCTATCATGCCACAAAAAATGTATAGATACTTTTAAAGAAAACAATCATTATCTTACATATATAACTTAAATTTGGGTTATTAATACGATTTCTATAAAATAATAGATTAAGTGCTAAACACAAAAAGATTTTCCTCATAAAATCAATATATATTTTTAAAAATTATATATTATATTTCTTTCAACAACCAATGTAAGATGTGAAGAATCGAATCGAATATTCTTAAGATAACAATTTTTACCTTATACCAACATCACTTATATAATTCTATAACAACCCAAAAATGTCAAATCATTATCTATCTAAAAGATGATTTATGAACCAACTTCAAAATCATTATATAACACCACAAGTAATACCTAATCTAAGAAATAAAATAATAACCAAGCACAACAGAGCTTAAAAATAATAAAATTATAATTTTTTCATCAAATTTATAAATATTTTTAGAAAAATATATATTTTATTTATTTCAACAAACAATTTAAGATGTTTGTAAAACATTTAGACTTGCTTCAACACAAGATATATCAAAAGAAAAGAAAAATATGAAAAATTAAGTATATCTCAATCATGTTACAAAAGTCGTACTGTCATTTTTAAAAGTGAATCATTACAAACATATATTGCCTAAATAACTTCTAAAAGACGGTTTCTATATAAGAAAATATTAATTTTTAATTTTTTTGAAACTTGTTTATCTAACACCACAAGTTACTTACTAATATCTAACTAATAAAATAATAACTAACACCGCAATATCTAATTCTAACTATTATCACTAAATAAAGGAATGACAGATTACAAAATTCTAACTATAATCACTAAAATAATAACTAACAAAATAATATCATAATAAAAAATGAAAAACTCAAATATAAATAGCAAAATCAAATAATAAGGAAATAAGATGAGATATGAAAACAAATTACCAAATAAATATTAAACATAATATGTTTAGGTTCATAATTAAACAACCGGAAAAGAAGGTTCAACCTTAAACCAAAAAAACAGCAACATTTTAATTAAGCAAAAGATTAGATATTTAGATAGGAATGATGTTTATTCCCACATTTTTGGTTCATCCAACTTGAACCAGTCCATGGGAGGGACCTTCACATCATCCATCTTATCTTCAGAAAGCCTAACCTCGGACTCAATTTTTTCCTTGTCATTCATGAGATCAAACAACCCATTGAGATTGTCAAGAACCTCGAGTTTGGCTTGAAGGCGAACCACCTCAGTCTCTTCTTCATGCCTTGATTGAATGGCTTCATTTATCTACTTGTACATAGCTAGTAGCACCCTATAATGTGCCGTGGTTTCTTTCTTCCCCTTGTTGAAACCCTCTAATGGATATTGGCCATAATCTTCGACCATTAGAGCCTTGAGTTTGAGATCTCGATTTCCTGCCATTGAGAGATATTCTTCTCCATGTTCAAAAACAAAATATTCAGTTTCAAAAAAAAATATAAGGATTATGCAAATATAATAAACTCTAAATATTTAAAAAAATCTAGATGTAAGATAAAATAGTTTATAACAGTAAAACATCTATTTTCAGTTAGATGTAACCCTAGAAGATTATAAGAATCGAATATAAAAACATAAACATAAAATCTACCCATAGAAGAATATTGACAAACAAAAACAATATCAAATCAAACTATAGACCAACATGTATTAGTTAATAAAAGGAAGGAGAGAATAAAAAAAAAAACTACATACCGATATTTGGAGAGACAAATGGAGAGAAGAGAGGTGTTAAGGTTTTTTAAGAAAAAATGAAGATAGAGTGTTTATATAGAGAAGTATTAGGGTGTGTCGATTAGTGGACACAATCGTAAATCTTCAATGGTAAGTGAATAGTTTTTTCTGTTTTTTATATTATATTATATATTTATAATGTTCTAATATACTATTGCTCAACAAAAAATATTATTGGATATTTGGATATTTTAAAAAACATTATGAATAACAAACAAAAACATTATTGGATATTTGGATATTTTTAAAATTTGTATGAATAACCAATTTAGTATTGGATTATTTAAAGTTAACAATATTCGAATATCTTAAAGCCCAATTTAATTTGTGGGTTTTAAATGGTGCAAGAATGCTTTGAATAGATTAGTAGGTCGAATATCTGAACATGTTCTCTTACTTGATAGTGAAGATTGTCTTATAGAGCAAGGATAACTCAGTTAAACCTATAATATGAGTAGATTCTTAGAATACAAAGTGTTGAGCTTATCATAATCTGCTAATTGTTTTATTGAAATCTTACCAGACGTATTTTTAGGTTTCAACCTCGTAGATGCTTGGTTTGTATTTTCTCTAGGTTTAGCTGTTAAAAGTAGGTAAAATACTAAATTTAGCCATACACTGAACAAACGTAAAACTGTAAAAATGAGCCAAGTACTACTACCACTTGACCCATGAATGGAGTGTGATTCAGATAACGGATGAGTAAAACTTTGATAGGGTCAAATTTATCTGATCTTAGACACTTTTGGTTCATTCACAGATAACGTAGTTTGTTAGATTCTACCGTAGTGTAAGAATTGATCAAGAATTGTTGGAAAAAGCTCTTAAAATGTAGAAGAGTATGACACTCATTCTCCCTTTCATGAAGTCGAAAGCGTACCATTGCCTCATACTGATAGTCTGCCTTGAGGTCGAAGCAGCTGTTCATTTTCTAATACCAAGTCTGAATCCATCTTCACCGTATGTAAAAATAAGGGGATATTGAAGTGTCAGATAAGATGGATGTATGTCACTGATCCTTTTAAGCCATCATGTCTGCTTCTCTTCTAAAAACAATATCTTCCTTACACATGTCCAAACTGAAATCTCTTGGAATCAGTGCGGCAATCTCTAATCAGTAGGAGTATCATAGATCCTTCCATCTTTTTCTCTGTTACTAACAATTCTCATATGCAATGTTTCTTCTGGATTAGTATTAAACATTTCTCTAGAAGATCTATACATATGGATTCACTTCGTCCAGCAATTTGATGATCCTTTCAATAACATGTTTCCTCAGTCTCTCTGTTAAGCCTTCTCACGCTTTGTTTTATATTTTCTGTTACAAAACTGTCGGATAATAGCGTTAAAAAGGTTTTGTAAGCGAGTCAAATATGTTTGATAAATAGACAAACACTTAAATTTAAAATACCCTATAATAGATGTCATGTTCAGAATTTCATTTTCAGTGTCCACAATATGGAGATGTCCAAACTTAGGATCTCCTCATGTGGGTGGTTTTAAACTACCCATTAAGAGATAATTCTCACCTTGAAAAACAACCATTCTTAGTCCAGGTCCTGGCGGAGCCGGTCGATCAATTTTACCACTGATAGTTGTAAATGATAAAACCATATTTATTTTCCTGATGTTCTCCGGATAGTATTTTCTGATCTCATCGTCATCGTTTAGCAATTTCCATAGAATTTCTGGTGGTTGCTTAAGTAACGGCAACTGAACATTACCTTGTCCAAAACACAAAAAAAAATAGGTTTCTTAGTATGCCATTTCTTCTCAATGTGTTCACTGTACCGCAGTATGGCACCACAATGTTCACATTTATGGATTGGATCACCTTCACTAATATATCCTAGACCGAAAACAACAGGAGACATTATAAACTTAACCGACAACATAGTAAAACAATATGTAAAAAAATTGTAACGTATTACCCAAGTATGGCTTAGGAGGTGCTGACTTTTTCTTAGGCTTTTAAACTGAATAATAATTAAAAAATATTGAAAACTAAGTTAAAATCTGTATAAAAATTGTGTTATCATAAACTGTTTGATAAATGATTACCAGTGTGTTTGGATACAGACCATCCCTTCTTAACAGGTTTATCTTGAAACATAGTCTTAAACATACTTGTCATACTCAGAATCCGAGCTCTTTGCTCATCAGGAACCGTTGGAACATTATGATCTTGTTGACACACACATTCTATCTCTGACTCCAAATTATTATCATATTCGTATCTTCCTCTTTAGAGCTAATATCATATATCTGTGAATCTTGGTCTTCCACAAAAATATGTCAAAACAGTATTGATCATAGATGATAAATTTGATAGAAACAGAAACCGAATTTATAATACCTTTGTATAAATTCAGATTTATACAACCAAACTCCATACATGTAATAAGCAGATTCTTAGAATACAAAGTGTTGAGCTTATCATAATATGTTAATTGTTTTATTGAAATTGTACCAGAGGTATTTAATTTAGGTTTCAACTTCTTAGATGCTCGGTTTGTATTTCCTCTAGGTTTAACTGGTAAGAGTAGGTAAAATACTAAATTTAGCCATACACAAAACAGACGTAAAACTGTAAAAATGAGCAAAGCAATATTACTACTTGACTCATCAATGGAGTGTGATCCAGATAACAGATGATTAAAAACTTTAGATTGTGGTGTAGTTGGTGAAGTATAATGTATTGATCACATCAGCCAAGATTGTACTGAAAACTCTTTACAAAGGC
The DNA here is from genome assembly GCA_932364175.1 of Eruca vesicaria subsp. sativa. Classification (NCBI taxonomy): domain Eukaryota; kingdom Viridiplantae; phylum Streptophyta; class Magnoliopsida; order Brassicales; family Brassicaceae; genus Eruca; species Eruca vesicaria. The sequence continues at coordinate 7,507 of CAKOAT010572931.1, forward strand.
AAAATACTAGATTTTGTCTTCCAAACTTGCGGAGTATTATTAATTTCAAAGTCCTTTAAGAAAGCAGAAATTATCTTCCTTTTCTGAATAGATGATTCAGTCGGATTTATGCCATTGCTATTGTTGTTCTTGTCAGCCATAGGTGCAAACTTTTTGTCGTCAATGGATGAAATCTAATCCTTATAATTTTAATGAATATTATAGGAGATAACGTCTAACATTGGTTATACCTATTAACATTAATTAAAGATTCTTTCTCCCAAATTTTTAGGAAACATATTGTATAAATGTACTTGATAATATTTTTTATTCAATTGAAATTATTGTTAATGTTAAGGCGTAATTTCTGAAAATTTTAGTATAAAAAATTGTACAATAGTGTAATTGTTCATTGGTATTATTTAAATTTTAATTATCTTATATTTACAGACAAAAAAGAAGGAATAAGGAACAAATGAGATACATGAAGCGTATGAGAAGATAAAGTTCTGCATTCAGAGTAAAAGATAACTCTAAATCTGAGACTGGAAGAAAATAGTTGTAAAATAAAAATCTTTGTGTTTTTTATATAGGAATCAAACAAAGGCTTTCGGTTTTCTGGTATACATGGTATCAATACTATATGTCATGTTTTGTAGGTATTGTGATACTAAGTTTGGTCAGTAAATAGAATGAAACACAAAATGAAACATTTATTATAACCAAATATAAAAATTAATCCTCAACAATCTTAAAGAAAAAAAAACACGCTTATTGACAATCAGCAATATAGAAAACGGGAAATTGAAAAAATCCTACAAAAACAGAAACAAAACAACAACAGAATCTTGTTTAACTCGATCCAGAGTTATCCTTTCTTGTCTTCTCGATTTTAATCGCTTTAGTTTACTGATTTTTAGATGTAGACTGAAGTTCGGGTGTTTCCTTATTGTCTTATTTGCGCTTGGAAGAAGGAGTAGAAACAATATCATCATTTTGAGCTTCAAGTAACATTGGATTCTAGATAACACGTGTAGGGATTAACTATTCAGTAACGTTCAACCTTTAATCATAAAATCTTTATTACAATATTTTACCTTGATTGCTTGGGCTGGAGATAATAGCTCTCTGATATTTTACTGGTCATTAGCGTACGTAGGTCTTTCCATACATTTCCAACTTTATAGCACCTCTTGAAGCATTGTTTTTCTGAATGTAAACTCCAAATATAAATGTATGTCCAACCAAACTTGTAATTGCCTTGGGGAATGGATCATCCTCATCTAGCTGTCAAGTATAAGATGTGATATAGTATTTGCCTTTACAATATACAATTTAATTGCAAGAGTTGATAAAAATTACTAACTTCATCTCAAGAACCGTTTAGTAGAGTTGTAGGAGACTCATGTATAACTCACGTCGCAAGTCAATCCAATAACAGGAATTAGGATTCATCAGTAGCATCCTTAACCAGTAAATGGATTTTGCATCTGTAGTAAAGACATAAAAATCCAATTAGAACATTATGACCAAAAGTATTTAATCTGGTTGACCGGCGGTCGATTATATTTAGAGATAGTAGTAATACCATGGTGAAACAGAGTTACTTAGATATGCATATTGCACACCACCAAAAGCTTGTAACAGTCTCCTCCCCATTCAATTTTTTAATTGTTTTAGAGGGGGATAAACCTTCTTGTTGTTACAACCTAGAAAACCAAAATAATATCATCCCCAATCTGTATCAACGTCATAGATTGTTGCAACTACTCTGCAGAGTTTTTCATACAAAAAAAATAAATTTATAATGATACATTTAGGACAAACGAATTTAGCATATATTAGTATAGATTTGCAGATTATTTTACCTCAGACGATTCAAATAACTTTAGGAGGTTCTCTTGAGGATAGTGCATTTATTTATCTCGCTTTATCTGCAACTCAAGCTTGTTCTCTTCTGATTCAGCTAAGGTTAAAGCTTGAGAATCCTCAATATCTTTGCAATTTGAAAAACAACCTTTCATGAGAACAAAAAAGATTATAGAGTAAAAATGATGTACTGTTTTAATAGAATTGTTAAAGACCTTTGTTTAAACTCATTTGCTTCTGGTATTTTAGGATTGACAAAAATCTGACTTGCATCATAAGCATTTGCGATTTGAACTTCACTTGATTAATAATACATGAAAACCTTTTGAGTTTAACTTCATCTAATTTATTATTGCAATATATAACTGTGTAGATAAAAACATAAGCAGACATCAAATACCTTTATATTACCCAATCTTAGCAAATCCTAGAAGACATATTTTTAATACCTTCTATTTTCTAGCTAACTGTGTGAAGATTCTCTACAAGTTTATATTTAGACATCTATAATTTTATAGATTATATATACATATATATATATATATATATATGAACTAATGAATAATGGATGTATACGAAATGTCATTGAGTGTAAACTCCAACTTATTCCTTGTTTTTCACCATTACACTCTATGGTTCGAGATCACGCAAACCTTGAACTTGTCCAATAACATCTAAATCAAAATATTTTGGTTTTAGTTATATACACTACAAGGGGAAGTGGGTAATGATAGCATAAGAAGATAGCGTTTTGTATGAGAATGCTATAATTGATACAAAATTCAGATTAAGATAGAGTTTCTAAATACCCATGCTATCTTTGTATTTTCGGATTCTAAAAACTTTGATTTAGATAACATAAGTATAATTGAAACGCTGTCTTTAATTTAAGCGGAAAAAGGAAAAAAATTATTTCCGGCTAAAGACTTAACTAAAATTATTTTACTCTCCTTTCCAAATTTAATCTCAAATTTTCCTCTCTTATTTCAGATCTACTAGATTTTTTCCTGCACCATGCGCAGAAAAAATAATTTTAAATAGTAGTATTTTACTTTAAAAAAAAGTTGTTCACATTGTGCCATTATTATTTTATATTTTAGTTTTACAGATTTATAAAAATAAAATTTTAAATTTTTTGTTTTTAAATTTTTTGTTTTGGTTTAGTTTAATTATTTCAATTTTATTCTATATAAATTTCGATAGAGTTTAAATTATACATTATAAAAAACATTTATTTGTATTCTATTTAATGATTATTTATTTTAAATATTTCTTTCATCCCTAATTTTAAGTATTTCTATACTTAAATATGTAAATTCTAATAAGCTCTAGTTTTTTAGTTAAAATATTGCAAAAATGTTAAAATTAAATTTAATTATCGTAATGGAGATATATAGTTTATTAGTTATTAGTATATTTTAAAAACCTTACCAAAATAATTATTTCTAAATAAAGTTTATTTAATCATGGTAGTATAAAATTATTAGTCAATACCATATTTAAAAAGTTTTTTCATAAAAAAAATTTAATAAAGAAATTTTACATATCACATTAAGTTGACGTCATGTCATTTTTTTTAAAGTCATATCATCATTTTTTTGCTAAGATGATTGTGGTGATAGACATGTGTCAAAATCACTTGGTAAATAATAAGAGCATCTTTATCGCGGGCTCTAAAGCCCATATTTAGCGTTTTCAGAATTTTTTTAAAAAAAAAGAACAATTGGCTAATTATGGAGAAGACGTCGCTTAATGAAGGCACACAAACAACGTTTATTTTTCACATGTGTCATAATCTCAACTCTCTCTCGATCGAAGCTTCCTCTCTCTTTCTCTCTCATCTCCTCGACAATTCCGAAGGCATCTGGTGATCTCTACTCGGTGACGACCTCTCCACGGTGGAATCAACCGATACTCTTCGAAAGCACTCGTCAAGCCCGTAAAATCGTCTCCCCCCTCGTGACTTTCTCTCCTCTCCCTCCGATCTTCTTATTAAACATAGAAATCGAGACTTACGGAAGACTAGGCTGTGCGAATGAGTCACACGAGCTGTTCGAGCAAATGCATGAACGAGACGGAGGGTCTTGCGTCTTCGGGAATTTGGATTTGGAGACTTCAGTTGTTGATGTTTATGGTAAGTGTAGGGTTATGAGTGATGCGAGGAAAGTGTTTGATGAGATGGAAAGCCCTAGTGGTTTTTCTTGGAATGTGATTGTGAGGAGGTATCATGAGATTGGTTTGAATGATGAGGCGGTTGTGATGTTTTTGAATCTTTTTGATGACATTGTTGATATATACATAGGAAAGTGGTAAATACAAAAGTTTATGTGACATTTTAATAATAAATATATATTAAATAACTAAAAAATCAGTTAATATTATGTAATAAATTGGCGTATGCATATAAATTTAACCACCACTCTTGTTTATTCACAATTAGGGTAAATAAATCAAAATAATCAATCTTATATATTGTATATGATATATAACTAAATTTAAATGATATAAACATAGTAATATAGCACACTTTTAATATGAATGTTTATTAAATGAGGCTTCTACTCATATGATTTTATGATTATTTGCATATTTTTGTAACAAAAATTTACGCCAACGAATTTCTTTTAATGTGAGATGTTTAGTAGTTTCAATAATTTATAATCATTTAAAAAAAAATAATGACATATTTCAAAATTAAAATATTAACTTTTCAATATATGTTCAATGCAAATATCAAAATATAAGTATGTATTTTCATACGATGTATAACTTAATTAAAACGATATGAAATATATATATAAAATAAAATTATTTCTTCATATGGTCTTATAATCATTATATTTTAATACAGAAAAAAATAAAACCTTGAACCTAAAAGTTTATGTTAGACTTTTAACACTTTTAGTAATTTATACTCATTTTAAAAAATTCGAAATACAACATACACAAAAAAAATCTAAATTTTATTATATGATTAATGTAATTGTGTAATTTATTTTAATAATAAAGAAATAAACAAAATGAGAAAAAGTATACAGATTGTTATCAAATCTTTATTGTTTAAAATCATTAATTGTCATATATATATATATATATATATATATATATATATATATATATTAATCACATTAGGTAATTCTGTAGGTTTTATTTAAGGAAAGCATGCGAAACAATAAATATTTGATATATGCGACCAACTATAGCCTATGAAATATTATATTGCTAGAGAATATAATTTTAGGACTATATATTATATTACATGCTTTAGAATCCTTCTAAATTGAAATAGAAGACAAAGAGCTATGCCACATAGGGTTAGGGTTATTTTTAATTATTATCAACTTAAGGTTACAATTTTTTAAATAATTCTCTTTTAATATATAGAGGATTCTATATAGTTTCATCTATTTTACAGTGACCGGATGTGTGATATCCGATAATCTAATAACGTGTGGTATGTAAGAATGATATGTTATAGACGGTACGTGTACTTGCAGATTGCTTTACTTAACACTGGGATAAGACATGCGTCTTGCGCAGGGTGAATGTATATAATTAAAATATAAAATTTTAGTGTTGACAAATTTAAAATTTACATATAATTATTTTATATGTATTTGAAATTTTAGAATTTTGGAATCTTTATATAATTATCTATACGTAAGATCAGAAACAATTTTAATTAGAAATGTAGATCTTTTTTTTTTTTTTTTGATCAACTTAGAAATGTAGATCAAAATTTAGAATTTAGTGGACCCGATTTCATATATCTTTTCACTTTTCAGTGTTCAAGTGATAAAAATGAATGGACTGTCACTGGGCTTGATAGGTAGAGTATTAACAAATTTCCTAATACTTTCTTAAGAATTAGTTGGTAAAATATTTGCATTTAAAATACATAAAGTTTCAAAATTAATTTAATATAATTTATTTATTTGTCTAATAATATTAGAAAATTATACTTTTTATAAATTATTTTTTTTTTAAAAAATTTTATAAAAAAAATTAAGTTAATATTTTAAGGTTTCCAAATACAAATAAACAATTTAAAATTAATTATGGTCATGATTTAACATAACCATAATGATTTAAAATTTTAAAAATTTAAAAATTAACTCAGTTTTATATCATGATTTAAAATTTTAAAAATTTAAAATTAATTATGGTTATGAGAAGTTTACGTTCACATGTCAATCTTATTTATCTTTACGTTCACTTTATTTTTTTATTTTGGTTATTACTCGATAAAAATATTTATTTGTATGTTTATTCTCATTTCGTTTGTTTATTTTGACATGGGATTTAGAAAATACTTAAGATTTAAAATAATTAAAGAGATACATACTTAGGTTAAGATCTGCACTTTATGCACAATAAATATTTTATATTTATTATTTATTTTATATTTTTCTGCATATTATTAAATAATAAATAAATAAATATATATATTAAATAACTAAGAAATCAGTTACTATTATGTAATAAATTGGCGTATGCATTTAAATTAAACTCTTGTTTATTCACAATTAGGGTAAATAAATCAAAATAATCAATCTTATATATTGTATATGATATATAATTAAATTTAAATGATATAAACATAGTAATATAGCACGTTTTAAATATGGATATTTATTAAATGAGGTTTCTACTCATAAGATATTATGATTATTTGCATATTTATGTATCAAAACTGTACACCAACGAATTTTTTTTAATGTGGGATGTTTAGTAGTTTCAATAATTTATAATCATTTTAAAAAATAATGACATATTTCAAAATTAAAATATTAACTTTTCAATATATGTTCAATTCAAATATCAAAATATAAGTATGTATTTTCATAAGATGTATAGTTTAATTTAAACGATATGAAATATATATAAACTAAAATTATTTCTTCATATGGTCTAATAATCATTATATTTTTATATAGAAAAAATTAAAACCTTAATCCTAAAAGTTTATGTGAGACTTTTAACAGTTTTAGTAATTTATATTCATTTTGAAAAATTCGAAATACAACATACACAAAAAAATCTATATTTTTATTATATGATTAATGTAATTGTGTAATTTATTTTAATAATTTTAATAATAAAGAAATAAACAAAATGAGAAAAAGTATACAGATTGTTATCAAATTTTTATTTTTCAAAATCATTAATTGTCATATATATATTTTAATCACATTGGTAATTCCGTAGGTTTTATTTAAGAAAAGCATACGAAACAAAAAATATTTGATATATGTGACCAGCTATAGCATATGGAATATTATATTGTTAGAGAGTATAATTTTTAAACTATACATGTTATTACATGCTCTATAATCTTTCTAAATTGAAATAGAAGAGAAAGAGCTATGACACATAGGATTGGGGGTTCTTTTAACTATTACAAACTTAAGGTTACAACTTTTTAAATGATTCTCTTTTAATATATAAGGGATACATACAAGATTAAATGATATATAAATCCAAAATCAATAGCACAAAATCTTCCAAGAAATGCATTAAGCAAAAGTTACATCATGGCAACTAATAACATTAAGTAAATTATCCATCTAATCTAAACGGAGACATTCTTTTTATCTACTGATATAAGTTGTCATTTAAATTTGGACTCTTTCTAGAGTGTTACAAATAATATAAGTCTTATAATTGATTGAACCGCATTACTTAAATTAAACCAACACAATTAATGTAACATGATGACCTTAATGTAAACTATCTTCAAAATACGTCAGATATCTATGTGTCTACCAAAAACACATATTTTCTTCTACAAATATGGAATGTTTTAAAAAATATATATTATCAAAATATGGAATATGGAAATCTACTAATTATATTAATGTAGAAATCGTAATATACCATTTAGCATCTTAACAATTCCTTAAAAAAATAGAAATTTAATAATTATATGAAACCAATAGAAATCCATTCTATTATAATAGAGTCTTTCTTTTTATCTACTAATACAAACTATCATTTAAATTTGGACTCTTTCTAAAGTGTTACAACAAGCCATATAGTTAATTGAACCGCATTACTTAAATTAAACCGATGGTTATTTATGGGATATAGTCTTGGGCTTACTTTTGTTTTTAAAACAAATTATATGGTTTGATTTTTAGGCTTACTATTAAGGAAAAACTCCAAAAAACATTGAATAAAATTTATATCTTAATGGATCAAAAATGAATTATTATTTTCAGGCCGAAATGTATTTAATATTTTTAACAAAATAAAATTGTCTATTATTAATCATTTATTTAAATCATGTACTTTAAAACATGTTATTGTATTTTTTATTTTAAATAACAATCACTTTTTTGATAAATTTCAATGGTAACTTTTAAATAATTTATTGTTTTATTTTTCTTAAATAATTTACTAATTTAAAAAAATAAATGTAAAGCAAAACCAAAAACCAATTCTAAAAACTAAAACCTAAAACAAAAAGCTCAAAACGCATTGTTCTGGATAACATATTGTTATAGTTTTTGCTTTTGTTTATTTACAAAATAAACTATTGCAATTTTTTTTTAAAAAAAATTTGTCATCTTTTTCAGTTTTAAATTAGATGTTCGATTATTTGAAATTTGTTTGTTGGTAATATCAGTTCAAACTAACTCAGCGGATCTAAAAATTAAAAATCCAAACAAAAGCTGAAAAACCAAAAAATAGAGACTTAAAGACTAAAAAAAAAAAATCTAAAAATAAAAAAACTGAAACTAAAAACTAATGGAAAAAATCGTCACCACAAATTTTGATAAAATGATTTTATACCATAACATCCCTTATATATTAATCCTGAAGCATTCATAAATGCACAACCTTGGAGAGCATGCTTACGTGTCAAGCTCACAGAGCTTCTCAGCCTTAATTTTTTAATGGACCAACTTTGCTAGGAATGAAATAATGTAACATTTAATTTTTTTGCATTTAATACTATAATATATAAACATTTTGTAAGGGACCAACTCTGATAGGTATAAAACAATATATTTTATTTCCTTAAATAAAAGCTACGAAATTACCTAATATGATTATCATATATATGTAATTAATGATTATGAATAATACATATTTTTGTGTCCTCTCTCTTTTTTGTTTAATTTTAAATTATTAAAATAAATTAAAAAATCACATTAAATATATAATAAAAATTAATTTTTTTTATAGGTTATATTTTTAATTTTTTAAAACGACCATAAATAACTAAAAATAGTAAAATCCCTCATTGAAAATTTTATGATCAATGGTTTAACTTTGTTTTTTTTACAAACAAGATACAAATTATCATAAATCGTACGAATATGAAGTATCATTAGTAGATATTCATATTATAAATATGTTAATTTAAAAATTTCAGTGAAAAGGTTTGAGGTTAGTAGATACAACTTATAGTATTCAAAAGATTTTTGTAGTTTGTTTTATTTGTTTTTTAATATCTTTTAGTTTGTTTAGATAGTTTAACTAATTTTAAATTAGATTTATTAATAGTTTAAATATTTTGAATTTTTTGTCAACTTTTCATGTTTAAAAAATATTTTTTGGGATAATTTCAGATATTGGTTACAATCTAATCCAAATTGAATTGAAAAGATCAAATCGAATCCAATCCGATAATTAGTAAAATTCAAATAGGATTTATGAGAATAATACCAAAATTTGAAAATATGTCTCAATCAAACCAAAACCGACGAAGTCTCAAACGTCCAGACCTATGATAATTTAAGATACCAACATTTGTATTCATCATTTTATAATCGATAAATACTGTAGTATTGCAAACTGTTAAAAACCATTTAATAAATAAATATTAGTATAAAAATTTCAATCTGAAAATATGTCTCAATCAAACCAAAACCGACGAAGTCTCAAACGTCCAGACCTATGATAATTTAAGATACCAACATTTGTATTCATCATTTTATAATCGATAAATATTGTAGTATTGCAAAATGTTAAAAACCATTTAATAAATAAATATTAGTATAAAAATTTCATCCCGCGCATGCGCGCGGGTTATCATCTAGTTCTTTAAATTAAGACATAACCCAATTATAAAAATTTTAGTTATAAAAAATTTCCGCGTTTTCAAGCGCGGGTCAAAATCTAGTTTTTTTATTTTATATCTTATAATTAGCTGTTCATAATACATGTGCTAAACAAAACAAACCAACAATCTTCAAAGCCATCCACGAGTCCGAATCCGACTTCTCACGAAAACGTTTCTGATCATGAAACAAAATCATAAACCATAAGTAGGACTTTGTTCACAACTTTCCTCAAAAGACCATGAAGCATGTAAGGTATCTTACCAAGTAGCTTCTTCAGTCGTTGAACCAGTAGGGTATCTAATTATCCTCTGCAGAATCACAGTTCTCGCCTTTGTCACATCACTACAATACTTATTCGCATGTTTCCCAAGTTCCTCAACCGTTTCAGTAAACACATCAAGCTTCTCCTTGATCTCATCTATTGCAATCCTCACCTCCTTCTCCTCACTAACAGCAAACTCAGCATTCCTCAACAAAGCCCCAATCTCCACTTCCACTCTCCGCACAAGAACACTTATATTATCCATCTCCTTAACCGATACATAAGTCCCGATTCTAATTGATGTAATGATCTCCTTCTGCCCTCTAACAACTTTCTCATACTTTGTCCAAAGCGAGTTACACCACTTCCCAACAGACCCCACAGGAACAGCCAACGCACCGGCTAGAGCCGCCACTACAGGCGGTGCAGCCACAGAGGCTGCAACCACCGAGAAGATAAGCACAGAGATAAACGCAGTCACAAACACCATGTTGGAAACTCTTCTCCATGTTTTGATGTTCTTAAGCTTCTTATCAAGCCTCCTCTTTAGCTTATGAAGCTCCTCACGCATCATAACTTGATGGTTACGCACCGAATCGAAAAGAGCAAAGAACTCTTTAGAAAACGGGTCACCAGCTAATGTCAACCTCTTAAGCTCCCCAAGAGTCTTCTCATACTTACTATTACCATCCTCCTCTTCCTCAAAGTGATTAACAGCAAACTGGATAATCACTTGACTTCTCCTCGCCCTGTTGAGACAACTCTGGAGCTCAGAGCAGAACTCCATAGTCTTCGCAGTGCTGTCGAAATACATGTTCACAAGAGAGAACAAGTCTTGGTTGCTCCATATATCTTCTTTGTCCTGTAATATAACTTTGACCACGTCTTGGTTCATATCAAGAAGACATTGTGTAACCTCTCTAAGGGAATCGAAGGAGAGAGATTTTATCTCAACGCCTGATGATGCTGCGAGCTTGTTGATGACTCGGTTAGTTCGTTGGTGAAGAGATGAGTCAAAAGACTCGAGCTTTGGGTCTTCGGAGCAAGCTAGTTCGTAAGAGGTCAAGTGTTCTGTGTAAGCTGAGTTGATCTTGATCTTTACAGGTGTTGTTGGTGAACCGTATTCAATGTTTTTCTTCTTCTTGGATTGTTTTCCTCCCATCATTCTCTTTCTTTTCGAATATCTATGGAACTGTTTAAACTTGGGACCTAGTCAGAGATCAAGAACCACGAATTAGAAACCAAAACCTATGTTGTTGAGCTTGTAAGAGAAGGAGAGGGAGCTTCGAGTACCAGTAAGGCAGTAACAGAGGCTGGAGAAAGTGGTGCAAAATGAAAAAGATCGAAAAAGGTATGTTGATTTATAGCTTAAAGCAACTAACTTTTTTAACCAAATCTTGCGGAGCAATCTAATATTGGAACCGACATCGAAGAGAGAGAGAGAAAGGTGAAAACTGAAAAAGAAATTGCAGTAAAAGAGTAAAAAAAAATAGTGAAAGGAGATCTTAAAGATGATGAAGTAAAAGTAGTATTTACCTGGGAATTTTTCAGATGATTTTTTGCTAAGGAGAATGCGATTGAAAGCAGATGAGTTTACTTTGAGTTTGTGGAAGAGAAGTAGCTTGTACGCTTGGGGAAACTCGGAAGGGAAAGAGAGAGAAAATGCTGAAAAATTTCAGGGTTTAATCTGAAGTCAAAGGGAGAGATCTGAGGAGGAAAGACCATTTCATTCTCTCACGCGGTTTTAGAGAGTGTGAGAAAGTCTTTTCACTACTTTCTCTCGACTTGCTTCTGATCTATATGGCATTGGCAAGGAAGACATGAAAGAACATAGAAGATGGTTAAAGAAGAAACTGAGTTTTTTTTTGTTTTTCTTGTTCTTCTGCTGTCTGAACAGATAAGTAATCAGTCGTCGAGGCTTGATAACTGAGCCACAGGCCCATTGATTTTCCCAAAAAAAAACTTAGTAAGTAGACAAAGATTAGAGTTTTTAGTTGTATGACTGAATGGTAAATTCTAAATTTTCATAGGCGTTTGCACTGTATAGATTAGTGTTACTGTTTGATAAAAAAATAAAAAAAGAAGAAAGAATAGTCTTACTGTTTTTTATTCCTATGTTTACTTTTTGGTATTTTCCCTGTGTCTTTTTGGAAAGAGTCTGCGTGATGTCAATCGTTTTTTTCCCCCTTCTTTTGATCTAGTCACCGAGTTAAACAAGAAATACTACACTTTTATTTGGGAAAATTATCATTTAAATCACCAACTTTTAAATTTTGTTAAATTAAAGTATCAACTTTCTCATAAATTAAAAAAACAATCAGTTTTTGTTTACAAACCATTTTAATCACAAACTTTTGTCGACTATACCAATTTAGTGATATCATTGGTCAACAATTATTGTAGACTAACAATAGACCTAAAATAGCTTTTAAAGTTAATGCCTTTTTTTAACAAATAAAAAACAACATTTTTTCAAAATTTTAGATTTTAAATATTGAAACTTTTAATAACTATAACACTAATAAATAAATTGTAAATAAAAAATAAATTCCAACCAAAATATAAACAGAACTCAATGTAAATAACTAATTACCATATCTTTAATTGAGTAATTTAGTTAAAAATGATTATGCAAATTTTTTTAATTATTTATAATTAATTTTTAAAAAATATTTATATAATCCTACTCGGATTATGTTTTATAATTTTACCATCAAAAATTTATTAGTAAAATATTAATTCAATTCTTGATTTTTAAACAAAAAGAGTTATCGGATAACAAAAAAAGTTACCGATTTCGGTGAAACTTATTTTTCTTTAAATGCAGAAAAACTTTTGTAAAAATTTTATAGAAATTATATAGATTTGTTTGAAGATCTTTATTTAAATATAAAGAATCATGAAGAATTCATTAACTGATAACTCTTTTCATTTAAGAATCAAAAGTTGAATTAATATTTCATCAACAAACTTTTAAAAATAAAATTGTAAACATAATTAAAATAGGATTATATAAATATTTCGAAAATTAATCGTAAATAATTAAAATATTCTTATCATTTTCTAACGAAGATACTCAATTTATGTTAACGAATTATTTTACATTGAGTTCTATTTATATTTTTGATTAGAATTTTTTTATTTATAATTTTATTTATTAGTTATAAAGATATTTTTAGTATTTAAAATATAACCAAAATTATAAAAAAAATATTGATTTATATTTGTGCCAAAAAAAATATCAACTTTGATAGTCATTTTAGGCCTACCGTTAGTCAACTATAATTGTTGCTTAATGATATGACTAAATTTGTATGGTCGATGAAATTTTGTGATTAAAATGGCTTGTCAACAAAATTTGAGTGTTTTTTTTCTTACGAAAAATTTGATGTTTTATTTCGAGAAAATTTGAAAGTTGGTGATTTAAATGACAATTTTCGCATTTTATTTTGTATAGAAATTTCAAAAAAGATTTTATAGATTTATTGAAATGTCTTATTGACAGAAATTATTGAACTCTCAGGTGATGATTGTTTTTCTGAGTTTTAATTTTTAGTTTCTGGTTTTTGGATTTGATTTTTGATTTATAAATTTTTTTTTTAGTTTTTTTTTTATTTTGCAGTAGATTTTGCAGTAGATTTTAGTTTTATAAAAACATGAAAGGTAGTTTTAATTTTTTGTTTTTTATATTTGACTTTAAAAATACAATGAAAAATATTATTTACAGTAAATAGAAAATACCATTATCAAAACACATATACTTATTTAATAAAATTATTTTAAAATAAAAACTTAAAATATAAAAATATCTTGAATGTCATATGGGAACTTTTTAAATCTGTACTTAGTAAATTTTATAAAAATAGGGAAATATTCATAATCGTAGTTAATACTAAGTAAAAATATTTTAAAGAATAGGAAAGAAAAAAGATTCTAAAAGTTTATAAAATGGTTTTTGGTTTTGATTTTAGTTTTTCTGAATTTTGATTTGTGATTTTTTTAATTTATGTATTATTTTAAAAATGGACTTAAAAGTTTTTTAACTATAAATTAACAAAAGAATATACAACAAATTTTAATAATAATCGTATAATACCAATTTACTATTAAAACATATGTACAATTCTGCAATACATTAATTTTAAACAATTAATTTACTGTTATTTATATTGATATGTTTAAGAAGAAAAAAAATGTTCCTAGCAAAAATTATTTAAATTATACAAAATTTTAAATTAAATTAATTTTATTTATAAATCTAATTGTATGTAAATTAATTGTAGATGTTTTCTTTCTCAGTGAACACAAATCATTTGTGTGTTGACTAAAAAAAAGAGAACAAAAATAATTTGTGAACAAATGTAACTTATTTTTTTATATTTTAGTAAGTTTATATGGATTTTAATATACAAGTTGGTGAATATTATGAATAAGCAAATAGAACAGTAAGTATAGATCAATATAAGAGACTTTTTAATATAACAACTAGATTTTGATCTGCGCTTAGCAAACGTGGATTCATATTCGGATTTAAATATTTTTTGTATAAAATTATATATAAGATAGTGTATAAGTTTGAGAAAATCTATCTGAAACCAACTGTATCAAACTGAACAAATAAAGCTGAACCGGATTTCATGAATAACCAAGGAGATTCTATATTTATAGAATCAAAAAATTAAAATCTTACCGAGAACCGAATGGATATCTAGAATTTTAAAATAAAAATAATTTTTCTACAAAATTAATTATAATTATTTTTTAAACAACCAAATATTCTAAAAAAAAAATACTATATATAAACCAAATTAACAAAAAAAAAACTAAATTATCAGTGGTTTCATATCCTAGCTGGATCCGCGGTCGAACCAGTAAACTCGTTGACTGTATATAAGTCAGACATGCTTATGTTTTTTCATGTATAGCATTCTATCAAAGTATATACTAAATGATATATTTCCATAAAGTTTGGATTTAATGAAAAATTAATTAAAATCTGATAAAAACAAAAAAAAAATTGCCACTAATCCGTGAACTGACACCAGTTGACCCGGTAAAAACCAATGAAAATATAATATTATTTTTTAGATTTTATTTAACTTCTTTTACATTTTATAATAGTATATAAAACTGAATAAACTATTTGATTTTCATGTAAAGTACATTTTTGGGATTGATTCATTTTTAACAAGACTGATCTGATCAAAATCTCTAGAAAATATGTATTTGAACAAATACATAGATTCAAGAAAATACATAAAAATGGTGAGATTTAAATAAATATATAATATATGGTTTATGGTATAGGGGTTTGGTTTTTATTGAAAATGTACATAATGCTCTTGAACATATTTTGCAAGTTTTCAACATAGATCTAAAAATTACATGAATAACATACCAACAAATTTTATCACGACCGGTATTACTTTGAATTTTTATTTTTGGTTATTGATAACAGGTCAAACATGTGTAAATGTGTAAATGTGTAAATGCATAATATTGATTTTTTTTTTCCTTTTTCCTTATTTAATGAAGTGAATAATAATGCACACAAAATACTTGCAAAAAACTATATTATATGGAAAAAAATCGGGGTGATATAATGATAGGCAGTTAGGTCCGTGAGACATTATAATGTGATGAATGAATCTTAGTTGGAAATAAATATTAACCGAAATAAGTGGGGTTGTTCCCTTTTAACAATATTAATAATTGGATTAACTAAGATAAATATAAAATAAGGCATATCAAGTTTCTAGTAAATAGGTCCAAACAACCATTTTAAGTAGATTTTTCAAAAATGCTTTTCTTTTATTATAATAGATAATAAATAATAAAAAGAGAAAAAAAATCAGCAGAAATGGTGCAAAAAGCTAAAAAATACGGATTTTGATTTTTGTTTACAGTTAGGTACTTATCACAACATACATGAAAGCTCAGTTAAGTAAAGGCAACACTAAACTCAAAACTTCTGACCAGGTTTGGATTACATCTTCACCTTTCTTGACCTAATATTCAGACATTTAAAACTTAAGAAATTCCCACCCCAACTAACTTCTGTAGGACCTCCAAATCCTCCATATGTAGAAAGACTTGCTCTCTCTTGAATATAAAGCATTGTGCAGAGGATATACATTCACAAAAGAGATTTACATAACACATATGTAGGAACTTATCTATAATCTAACTAACCTACATAAGTTCGATACCTGACTTACAAAGATGATAACTGTTAGCGGTTCCAAAAAAAAAACTGATGGCGATACTGACAAAGAGTGCCTCAGTTTATGCTTTGGCTCATCAAACTGGCTTGGATAACCATATGAGCATTCGTTCATCTCATCCTCAAGTGCTCCTGTTAAAAAACATAACATTAAACCATGAGGGAACTAAAGAGCAAACTTATACGATCCATTATTAATTTCATACGAATCACCTTAATTAGACTTCTAGCAACAATAACATCAACCGACCACTTTAGATTAAGGGAAGTTTATTCAAATAATACATATTTTAGGACAAATAACTAGAACCATACAAATCTTTTTTATTACTATCATTTTTTAAATACCAAGCGTGCCCTTTTATTATGTTATGAGAAAAAACGTATTTACAAAAATACCATTACTTTTTAATTCCATGTAAGCAAAAATCCAGCGCCACGTAGGAAATCGCTGCCGTGTCTTCATTAAGTCAGCCGTAAAGCGTTATCGATGTCGTGACGGCTGGGTTATTATTACGTTGTGGCTGAGTTAAACAATGCGGCTGGTTTAAGAGAAATTGGCTGACTTAAGAATATAAGTCAGTCGTTAGTGATGGCTGACTTACAGAAATATGGCTGATTTATAGGATGACGGCTGACTTACGTACATAAGTTACAGCTGACTTATACATGGGCGATATGATTTCTTGAAAACTCGGCTGAGTTGTAGTTAAGACATGGCTGAGTTATGTTTCACCGGCTGGGTTAATGAACATCTCCTGGCTGAGTTATTAAATTTACGGCTGATTTATGAGAAGTTGTTACGGCTGAGTTATATTTAATCAGCTGTAAGTGGCTGGATTAGCAGCAAACTCAGCATAATTACGACTGGCTTATTAGCGAAAGATTAATTACTAAAATATCATTCTTTTGAGCTGATTTATTTGACGATATGGCTGACTTATAATTTTCCATCCTAATTATGGCTGATTTATTAGCAAAAGATTAATTACTGAAATAGTATTCATGTTTCAGCTGGTTTACGTTGTACTTGATGGCTGATTTATTTAGGCTGAGTTATGTGTTCGTTTGGTGGCTGACTTACCGATTTTCCATGTTATCATCCATGTCATCAACTCTTACTTGCCATGTCATTACTAACATTGAAAAGATAAAATAAGGATTTATGTTAGAGACGCAGAGTTTTATTCTTCATTCTTCATCTTTTTTATCTATTTTCTTCATCTTATTCTTCATATTTCTCTGAGATCTTATGGATCTGCTACTTATTTTTTCGGTAATTGGGTCTAAAAACATAGATTTAAAAAAATTAAAAATCTGAGACACTGCAATCGTCGTCTTCGATGATGATCGGTTGAGAAGAAACTTCCTCTCCTCCAGTGTCATGTATGGTGGTCTGACATCTTTCTTCTTGGATTGTTTTCCTCCCATCATTCTCTTTCTTTTCGAAATATCTATGTAACTGTTTAAACTTGGGACCTAGTCAGAGATCAAGAACCATGAATTAGAAACCAAAACCTATGTTGTTGAGCTTGTAAGAGAAGGAGAGGGAGCTTCGAGTACCAGTAAGGCAGTAAAAGAGGCTGGAGAAAGTGATGCAAAATGAAAAAGATCGAAAAAGGTATGTGATTTATAGCTTAAAGCAACTAACTTTTTTTAACCGAATCTTGCGGAGCAATCTAATATTGAAACCGACATCGAAGAGAGAGAGAAAGGTGAAAACTGTAAAATAAATTGCAGTAAAAGAGTAAGAAAAAAAGTGAAAGGAGATTATAAAGATGATGAAGTAAAAGTAGTAATTTACCTGGAAATTTTGCGGATGATTTTTTTTGTAATGAGAATGCGACTGAAACTTAAGCCCGATTCAAGTAGTCATTTATTTGGTACCTCCCAAGGATCTCTCAATGAGCTATATTTTTTATTAGAGATTACAATCCATAACAGAATGAGGATATTCTACGATCTGATCTTGTTTGTTGCCCGATTTGAAATCTCAGTCACTGAATAGGTAAGTCACCAATCTCTAAAACAGACATTGCGCAAAAGTAGGATACTAAAAATTTGAGGGTCCAAGAGTTTTCTAAAACGTTCTTGGTGGCTCATTGCTCCGGCCCAGAATATGATTAATTCGGCATGGGCTACATGAGCTCCCAACAGTTTACTAGATAAATTGATAAGTCGGGCATTCCCGGCCCACAAGCGGAACCAGTGGTTTCTTGATCACAACCCTGCGAGCGGACAGCTAATGCATTCCACTTATTGAACAGGGTTCTACGGTCGGCCCGCGACCCCTGGGCACATGTTTTGTCAAACCACCCATAAGAATCATATTTTGACTTTTATCATGGGAATATCCAACTATAGCTTCCATTGAATGAATAATGGATTCTAATGGATTCATTGAGAATGATTCGGATCTATTTCATGACCTATTAGAAGTACAAGGCGCTTTGGTGGGATCCTCACAGATCCCCTCCCATTTTTCAATACAAATTTGTATTGAAAAATATCTTTCACAGCAAGCTGTTCCGAAGTTGCGCCTGAGCATGGTGAAATGCCTCTGACGATCATCAATATCGTGCTCCCAGTCGTCATGGAGAGCCAACTGGAGAGCACGCTTGACATCCTCTGCATCCTCGAGAGTTATGCCAAGTTGATGCTGACGAGAGAGTTTTTTTTTATTTTCTTTTTCCATTTTTGGGTTACTAATCTAGCCCATGCAATTTGAGGTAAACTATATTGAGAATGACTTCGTAACCAGTTTTTTTTTAAGATTTTTTTTTAGAAATTGGATTTATGTTTTGTTTTATTGACTCATTTTACTTTTTTATATCAGGGTTTATACCTGTTTGGAAAAGAATCAACAGAATAGCTAATAGCATAAAAAGAGATCCATATAAAGTATAAAGGAAAGACTGATATGGTTGACTAAAGACAGCTGAGCAACAAGCTACCCTTAACTGCTCACACGGCTTACCCGTCGTCGTCGACAAGCTCGCTCCCCGGGTAATCCTAACATGAGCCCCTTATCTATTTCTGGGTAAATAAGTTGGTGACTAACAACAAAGACAAAAAAACTTGCTACCAAGAAGACGATGGAATGAAAAAAAATTAGGATCTTTTCTTCTTCTGGGTTGACTTGAGAAAAAAAAAAGAAGGAATAATTAACACCGACTAAGATCAAAGAAACTAGCAGACTAATCACCTTGACACCAAAGAAGAGTTCGACCCAATGCTGGACCGTAGATCGGAAAGCACCCCATTTATCCAAAAGATAAGGGAAGGGGCCTATGTATTTGCATGACCCCTGAGGAGGAACCCCTATCCCGGAGCCAATCCCCTATTGGTCCTGCCACCACGCCGCAGAACGAGAGCTTGTGTGGAACCTTTTCTTTCTGGCGTAACAGCGGTGGAACGTAACAAAAGATTACGGTCGCCTCGGGATTTCATTGGTTCATAAAAATAAACAAAAAAATTCAATTGGTTTTTTTCTTCTTTTGATCTAGTCGCATAGTTAAATAAGAAATACTACATTTTTATCTTGTATAGAAATTTCAAAAATGACTTTATAGATTTATTAAAATTTCTTATTAACTAGAAATGATTGAACTCCCAGGTGATGATGATTGGTAGTTTTAGATTTTAGTTCTATAAAAACATGAATGGTAATTTTAGATTTTGGTTTTTAGTTTTTGGTTTTCGCTTTTAAAACTAATCAAATGCAAAATATTATTAACGGCAAATATCTATTATGAAAAATTAAATATAAAATACCATTGTCAAAAAAATATATACTCATTTAAAAATAAAACTGATAATACAAAATAAAAATATCTTGAATCACATACAGAAAATTTTGTAAACCTATACTTAGTAAATTTAATAAAAATAGCAAAATATTCATAATCGTAGTTAATACTAAGTAAAATTAAAAAAAAAAGAAATATTAAATATTTCTAAAATTTTATAACACGGTTTTTGGTTTTGATTTTTTTTTATTGCTTAGTGATTATTATAATTTATGTATTATTTTAAAAAGAATTGACTTACAAGTTTCTATAAACTATAAATTAACAAAAGTACATACAACAAATTTTAGTAATAATTGTATAATACCAATATATTATTAACAAACATGTACAATTTTGAAATACGATAAATTTTAAAGATTTAAGTTAACATTATTGGTATGCTTAAGAAAAAAAAATGTTCATAGTAAAAATTCTTTAAATTATACAGAGGTGTAAAAAAAGAACAAAAATAATTTGTGAATATTATGTAATTTAAATTATATCTTTTAATAATTTTATGGATTTTAATATACAAGTTGGTGAATATATGAATATGCAAGGAGAGCGATAAGCATAGATAAATAATTTAATATAAAAAGAAATAAAAACAATAAAAAAAAAAACAAAAATCAGCGGAAATATTGCTGAAAACAACTATAAGAAAATACAGCGTTTGGTTTTTGTTTACAGTTAGGTAGTTATTAGAAAAACTAGCTTCTTAAAATCTTAGGAAATCTGTTTCTCCACAATATTGATTGGATGAAAAAAGTGGTTTTTGAAAAACTAAAACTAAAACTAAAATCCCTTCTAAAAACTAAAAACGATCAACCTTATAAACTAAAAAATAAACTCTATAAAACATCACTTTCTATAATCATTTTCTTTGAATATTGAATACCAACAACCATCCAATATGACACACGATTCAGATACCAAAAACTATCTCTATAATATTATTTGAGAAGTCAGTTTCCTACGTGTCGCGCTCACGTTAAATCTTGCGATGATTGATTACATAGATACCCTTAATGAATTATTAGATTTTAGGATTATTATTAATTTTTTGTGTAATTTCTTTTTTACCTTTTTCCAAATAACATATATAATAAAAAGGAAATATTTCTAAAATTTTAAAACAATTTTAAAACCGAAATTATATGTATATAATATGACCTTTTTAAAAAGGAAAGTTCACAAAATATTAATACCTCCATTAATATATATTTTTAAATAACATAAAATATATTTTCAAAATAAGAAAAATATATATGTTCATGAACATCCACAAATTTATCAGTTACACTTTATTTCTAATTTTTTTTAGAAATCAACATATAATTTGATAAATATTATGAAAATATAATTTGATTTGACTTAACTAAAATAAAGAGTAAATAAATATTATGAAAATACATGTATATTTAAGTGTTACATAAAACAAATTTGATTTGACTTAACTAAAATAAAAAGTAATTATACTTCAATTTTAATTTAAAAATATATTTAACTCAATATACTCACAAAATGAATGACTCGGCTAATCTAATTTATATCCAAAATTAAACATCTAACTACAATAAGAATATATCATTTATTATAATAATATATTTAATTTTATACATATAAATTAGAGGTTGACACAAAGCATATTACAAAGAAAAAGAAAATATTAACTAATTACAGTTTAATTCTTTTGTAGAATTCATATATATGCATGAGACTTCAAAATATTATCATTATATTCATTTATGTAATTTTTAATAAAACACTTCAGCTTATTATTTATTTCATTTTAAGCAAAATATCTATTAAGTTATACATACTTTAACCATAGTATATTTACATATCTAAGAATATATTTACATATCTAAGACAATAACCAACAGAATTGAAAATAAGAAAATTAATCAACGTTTTAATATATTTAGAATAAAAAATATTATAGTTGAACTTGAAAAATAGATATTATCTAATATACCAAATTGATAATTAAAGCGACTATTGATCCAAAAAATAATTAAATTGACAATAATATATCCAAAGTCCTATGTATAATTAGAATAATATAATATTTATTAATATAAATTATATATATAAATTGATTCAAAAATAAAACTAAATATCAATCAATTATTATAAATTTGTACTTTTATGAATATTCAACCCGTGCATGAGCACGGGAAAATCACCTAGTATTAACTAATTCAACACACAAATCTGATTTTTCAAAATTTTCTTGCAGCATTTTGGTCCTTGTACTCTTTTGGGATTTTTATTTTAAAAATATATCGAATTCTGATTATTCTTGGGATAATAAATCATATGAATTTATCTTCTCAAGCACAATAAAAAAAATATTGCTTAGTGATTATTCTTGGGAAACCCTTGACTAGTTCGCCCACCGGCAAACTAAGCCAGCCGGCTTAGTTCGCCATTGGACAAACTAGAGACTTCCTAGACGTCCCGAGCCTTGATCTCCCGCATCCCCGATTTGAAACTTACGTATTTCGACACGGACGCATTCTGAACCACGGCCGAAATGTCTCTCGTTCCATCTCGATCCGTCCTATCGTTCGAGTTTTACGATAAAAACCGTAAACTTCGTTTTCTCGACAAAGAACTCGAGGAAATCGTATAAAACGGCAACGGTTAAACGAAACACCGAACTTTGCCTAAAATATACGATCTATTCGAGATTTCTCGTTAAAATCGTAAAAAACGCGTTTTTAATAAAAACGTCGAGTAAATCGTAAAAAACGCGTATTTAATAAAAACGTCGAGTAAATCGTAAAACCTTACGATTAGCTCGAGGAATTTACTAAAAACGGCATCAAATCAGGAAACGATCCCGTACAAAGTCGGAAAACAGATTTATCGCAGAACGGCCCGGAAGGTCCTAAAACGCGATAAAAGCCCATCTCGCGATCTTAACAGAATCTAATCCGAAGATACGATAACGTTTTGAAGGTTTACTCGCAGGAGGAAAAAAAATGTCAAGCTTGAAGATAAAAGGCAGGTTTGAAGAAAAATAGAAGATTTCCGCGAAAGAAAAGGAAGGATCGAGAAAAATGGAAGATTCCCGATATACTCAAATCTGGGCGAAATGGAAAGACCGAATGGCCAAGGCGAGGAGTATATAAGTTAGAGGTCTAGGGCAGAAGCAAGGGACACGATTTTCAGAGCTCTCGCCACCAGAAATTAGCATTTAGTAATATTTCCGTTTTCTGTTAGCGAGCTGCGTCTCAATTAGAGTTTTTCGTTCTTAAGCTTTTCGGCTACTCTTTTTGTACCAGTTCTACGCAGATTCGGAATCAGAACCTCTTTGCTCTCGATTTCGTTTATTCTTTTTTGAATTCTAAGTTTATCGTTTTCTTAATCTTCGTTGTGCGGTTCTGCAGGCAGCCGGTTCCTCTGGAAACTTAGTGTTTTTCCCGAAGTTTCTTTATTTACGATTATTTGACAGTAGGTGGATTTTGGTTCCCACAGTTTGGCGCTAGAAGGAGGGGGGGTCGGATCTATCTTACACCGAAGCCGCAACATGTCCAACGAAGAAACGATGACTGGTGACAACCAAACTCACGACGAACGCGACAACGTTGAAACAACACCACCACAAGGAGCGTCTGCGGCCAACGCTACAAACGCTAACGCTGAGACCCTCGAGAAGATGCTTTCCGAGTTTAACAAAAAATCAGAAGAGCAGGAAAGGCTCATTGGTTCACTCGCGAAACGGGTAGAGACCCTAACCGCGAAAACCCGAGCAATTCGCCCCCGCGGAACTACTAAGATCCACGGAAGGAGGCTCGACTTTGGCGCTCCTACGGATCGTCCCAGAACCGAGTAGGGTAACTTACCAGAAAAGGAATCCGGAAAAGATAATCCTGACGCGACGCTGAACGAATCGGAGAAACCTCCTACTCACGAACAGGAGACCGAGGGCGACGGCATCGAAAGAGTTAACCTGGAGACAAGCGACCAGGCCGAGTCATCGGACGAAGACACTGACGTCCATCCTAGGAGAAGAAAGACTCGAAGTCCTCTGCCGGAGTCTTCTCCCGAATGTTCTTTTACTGGAGACGAGGGAGAACTCGACTTCGCGCGATACGCAAAAACCGCCGAGGAGCAATCTCCAGTCACTCGCAGCAAACGCCGAATAGGTCGGCAAACTGCTGGCGGTCTGACCGAGATTCGCGATCTCCGCGAATATATCACCAAAACGGCCGCAGCGGTAAAAGCAACGAAATCTCAGATTCACCACGCTACCAGCGCCGCACCCGAGATTGATCGGCTACTGTACGAGTCTCTGAAAACGCTCTTCACGGCCCGCATCACCCAGATCAAACTGCCTGATCCCGGAAAACTTAAGGTGCCGACTTACGACGGGACGTCCGATCCCAAAGCGCACCTACAAGCATTCCAGATGACCATGGGACGAGCCAAGCTCAAAGACCACGAAAAAGACGCAGGCTACAGCCGCCTCTTCGAAAACCTAGAAGGAGCCGCGCTCGAATGGTTCGCCAAACTTAGGCGAAATTCGATCGGAAGTTTCCGTCGACTGGCTTCGGAATTCCTGAAGCAGTACTCGACATTCATTAACCCGGAAACCTCCGACGCCGACCTCTGGAGCTTGGTGCAGAAGGAGGACGAATCTCTCCGTGATTTCATGAGTAGGTTCAAACTCGTCATGGCTAGGGTTAGCGGGATTAGCGACAAAGCCGCCATCGACGCGTTAAGGAAATCGCTCTGGTATAAATCGAAATTCCGTAAGTGGATAACTCTCGAGAAACCGCGGACGATCCAGGATGCTCTCCATAAAGCCACTGACTTCATAACCATCGAAGAAGAGACAAAAATCATGTCCGAGAAGCACAGGCCGACGAAAACATCCACGAAGGATAATGCGTCCGAGCAGAAGCAGAAAAAGAGGAACTCTCGTAACGACAAATTCGTCCATCACGAGGGACAGGATCTCCAAGGGGCGCATAACTACGCCATCAACTCCGGTTTGGAGCAAGGGCGAACTACGGGTAACACGTGGACGAGTAATTCGAATTACGACGAGAATTCTTTCTGCGACCTCCACCAAACCCGCGGGCATTCCACCATGAACTGCAAAGTTCTCGGCGCCAGACTTGCCGCAAAATTGGTCGCGGGAGAACTTTCCGAGATATCTAGTGTCAAGGATCTCATCCGTGATTCGGATCGCCTTCCAAAGAAAGAAAGGAACGCGCAAGCAGAAACTCCGCCTCAGGGAAACCAGTCAGGCGAAAAACACGGACGAAGACAAAACGAGAAGGGTAACGACGCTAACCGCTGAAAAATCAACATGATTATCGGCGAATCGCAATACTACAACGACACCATCTCGTCTATAAAATCCTACCAACGCAAAGCCGAAACCGGCTCAAGTTGGAAGGTGCCGACGGATGACTCTCCGAAAGGAGTGATCTCATTCGACAACGCTGAAACCGGCGGAATCGACCAACCTCACGCCGATCCTCTTTTCATCGACTTAGTAATAAGCAATTTAGAAGTCGCTCGGATCTTGGTCGATACCGGGAGTACTGTCAACGTGATCTTCCGCAACACGCTAGCACGCATGGGAATCGATCTCTCGGAAGTCGAGCCGATTCCAAAACCGCAGACTAGTTTCTCCGGTGAGACGTCGATGACCCTGGGATCAATCCGATTACCAGTCGCCGCAAAAGAAGTAACAAAAATCGTTAACTTCGTGACAGTCGATTTCCCGGCTATCTATAACGTGATTTTCGGAACGCCTTGGGTAAATTCCATGAAGGCGGTTCTGTCAACTTATCATTTAGGCATCAAATTCCCAACGCCTACGGGAGTCGCAGTAATTTGGAGATGCCAAAGACAATCACGATCCTGCTTCCTAGCCGAACATAAGCTGACGCAATTGGCGGTAGCAACCGTGAAACCAAAACGGGCAAAGGTCACGCCACCGCCCGCAGAAGACAACCCAAAGCAAGCAACGGCCGAGAAACCAGAAGTTTCCGCACCCATTGCTTACACCCGACCGGAGGAGACAATCCCGGATAAAGACATCGATCCCGCAACTGAAGCGATCGAGAAGTCTGCGACAGCCGAGTAAGCGCACTCGCGCAAACAATCAGAACTACGAGATGGCTTGATTTCCAAAAGGAATACGTAGGAAGCTCGCCTAAAGACGAGTTCAGCTATCCCCCCTTCCAAAACGGGGGGGGGGAGTGGGTGAGTATACGAGTATTCGTATACTCCCAAATTTTCTTACAAAATTTCTTTTAGCTTTGTAATCGAAATTTTTTTCGAAATTTTTAATAAAAACAAAGTTAGAATATCTCCGCTACTATCAAAAAAACGCAAATCCGGAAAATCGCTTCCGCAGTAACAACTATTTAATCGTCTTTCTAAAAAACTTGCATATCAAATTATTTTCGGAAAGAACTGGCGAGACGTCGCCTGAACTCTCAAAGAAAAATATTTCCCCAAGTCCGTCCGCGACTATAAAAACACGAACGCTCGGCGATTGGCCCCGTCGAGCACGCTAGCCGTCCGAAACAAACGCATCGACCTATCGGTCCGCATACATCCGACGAGCATAAAATAGA